>NW_026467956.1:0-13485 GCF_026875155.1 Cherax quadricarinatus | reverse complement strand
CCCCTTTTTCCCAAAACACCTTCAAAACCCTTTGAACATTTCCAATCAACACTGAAACACTTCCAAAAAAAAAAAAACACAATTTGAGTACTCCCAAATAAGATTTGTCATCTCTAATTTATCTGCACTTACACATTTCATTAAATTACAACTCATCCCTCAGTCTCCAGACTAGGCATTTTCTCGTTTTTACCCTTTTAGTTCATTAAAGTTATTAAGGGGACACAATACATCAGAAAAAAAAGTCACAAAAACTAACTCAATCACTTTACTTGAAACACCCCAATTAACACTATCATAAATCATTTAAATACTCACATAAACACCCTTCAACACCTTCAAAACACCTTTGAACACATTCAAAACACTCTCATAATCATTTGAACACACTCAAAACACCTTTGAATAACCTCAAAACACCTTTGAACACCTTCAAAACACCTTTGAACACTTCCAAAAAAAAACACAATTTGAGTACTCCCAATTACACCACTGAATACTACTAAAACACCGCTGAATTCAATCAAAACACCCTTCAAACCCCTTCATAAAACACCTTTGAAAATCCTTCAAAACACTCTTGAACACTTTTCAAAAACACCTTTGAACATTTCCAATCAACACTGAAACACTTCCAAAAAACACAATTTGAGTACTCCCAATTACACCACTGATTACTACTAAAACACCGCTGAATTCAATCAAAACACCCTTCAACACCTTCAAACACCCTTGAACACACTCAAAACACCTTCAACACCTTCAAAACACCTTTGAACACCTTCAAAACACTTTGAAACCTTTGAACATTTCCAAAAACACTGATACATCCAAAAACACCATTGAGTACTCAACAAATACACCACTAACACTAAAACACCTGAATACACTCAAAACACCCTTCAACACCTTCAAAAACACCTTTGAACACCTTCAAAACACCTTTGAACACATTCAAAACACTCTCATAATCATTTGAACACACTCAAAACACCTTTGAATAACCTCAAAACACCTTCGAACACCTTCAAAACACCCTTGAACACCCTTGATCACCTTCAAAAAAACAACATTTGAACACACTCAAAACACCTTTGAACACCTTTGAACATTTCCAAACAACACTGAAACACTTCCAAAAAACACCATTTGAGTACTCCCAAATACACCACTGAATACTAAAACACCACTGAATACACTCAAAACACCACCAAAATCACCATAAACTAAGATCAACACCCACATCCCACAACACCCACAACCCACAACACCCACAATTTTTTTCTCGTTTTATCTAATTTCATCAGAAAGTCACAACACCCACACCCCCCATTTTTTTCTCGTTTTAACCCTTTTAGTTCATTAAAGTTAATAAGGGGCCACACTACATCAGAAAAAGTCACAAAAACAACCCACTTATAACGTCTTTTCGGTATCTCTAGTTCGACAACAACACCCACATCCCACATCACCCACATCCCACATCCCATCACACACACACACAGAACACAAACACACACTTCCTAACCTAGCCTAAGCTAACCTAACTTATCCTAACATAACTAACCTAAACCTAACCTAACCTAACCTAACCTAACTTATCCTAACCTAGCCTAACCTAAAAACTACCTTACTAAATTATCTAACCTAATAATAGCCTAACCTAACTAACCTAACTTAAACCTAACCTAACTAAACCTGACCGAACCTACCTACCTAAACTTACCTAACCTAACCTAGACTAACCTACCTAACCTACGTAACCTAAATCCAACCTAACCTAACCTAACCTAGCCTAACTACTTAACCTAACCTAACCTAACTTCCTATACTAACTAAACTATCTATCTTAAACCTTACCTTACATTACCTAGCCGAACCTATCCTACCTAACTAAAATTTATATTGGTACACTTACCAAATTACATTAGAGTACTCCAGAATTACTTTGATTCGACTCCATTTTTGGTTATTTCCAATTGTTTTGAAAACTTATCGCTAAAAGCGAACAGTATTTTCCTTGTCGGGTAAAACCCACTCAATGGTAGAATTATTTACTCGATTTACGAATAGAAGCATGTCCCTCTCTCTGAAGAGACTCATTGTGGGTCACCCCACACATGGTGTAATGCAGCTTCACACCCAAGGTAGAACATTACACCTGCGTAATTCAGGAACTGACAGGAGCCATGTATGCGTGGTAAATCCAAGGTAGAAAATTCATCTCTTTCCAGACCAAACTGTCTATCCTAACCTTAACCTTACCTAAACCTAATTCCTACCTATAACCTAACCTCACTCTAACGAACCTAACCTAACTCCTCAATCACCTCTTCCTAACTAACCTAACCCATCCTAACGCCATCAACACATCTATCCTAACCTAACCTAACCTATCCTAACCTAACCTAACTCCTTCAAACACTCGAATACTTCCTAACTTACTAACTAACCTTACCTACCTACGAAACCTAACCTAACTAACCTACCCATCCTAACCTGTCCCAACCAAAACTAACCTAACTATCCTAACCTATACCTAACCTTAAAACTATCCTAAGCACTAAACCTAACCTAACTTATCCTAACCTATCCCAACCTAACTAAAACCTATCCTATCCTAACCTAACCTAACCTATACCTAACCTAACTTATCGAGCTAACCTAACCTAACTTTTCCTAACCTAACTATCCTAAATAACCTAAACACTGGACTAACTTTGAACCAACTCTTGAACACCATGATCTTCTTCAAAAATGCTCTGCCACATCATTTGTTTTTTTTTTTTTTTTTTTGAAACACTTCAAAAAAAACACATCAAACTCTCCGAATACTGCCAATAAAAAAACTAATGTAACTAACCAAATCACCTCCGAATTCTACCAATTCACCGTCAAAATCACCAGAAACGAAGTTTTAACATCACCATCTATCATCCTTTTTATTGAAATCTCTCAAATTCAATATAACCAAGAACTCATCACATTTGGCGCATAAAAAAAAAAGCATGATCCACAAACCTAATACGCAAAACACTTAGTTCATGATCCCATCAACTGAAAACATTTCTTATACAACACCTTAATATTAAGACAATTTCTCCTACGACAATCACCCCATGTAACACTTACCTCCAATAATCACTAATATCACAGAAAACAATCATTTTTATAAACATTTCACACACAACACAAAAAAAAAAAAAATCATATTTGAACAATTATCTAAGCGGCACTCACCTCATAACTCACAAACACGATGTCTCACCTACACAGGTCCGACGAGCCACACCTCCAGTGACGTCACACTCACATTGTGTGACGTGTGGTTGGTAAACATCATCCTAACCCACCATGTTTCTACCTGTTGTACCCTCATTATCTAAGAACACTATATCCAAGGACGTTACCAGATTTTATGATCCCAACACCAAGTCACTGTAAACTCACATTTTTTATAATTATTCACACAATAATCTCGATCACCAATTCCTTATCATGTTTTACGTCATCTATCATACTCTATCACCAAGTTCACCAAAAAAAAAATTCTAAGGATCATGCATCTCTAAACTACTATGAATCACTGAAAAACTTTTTTTTTAAACATTCGCACATAAAATAAGACATGCACATAAATACACAACACTTCCACCAAAATCTTTACTTAACATGAGCACTATAACTTATTCTCATATCACAAAAAAATATTACAAAATCACCCACATATTATACATTTCAATTGCAAATTTAAGTACATGAGACATACAACACCAAATCTAGACATGCACCTCCAACTAAGACATACACTTCACCCTAAAACTTCCTTTCCGTTTTCATTCAGTATATCTCCTAGAGCTGTTTTAACCCGACGGATCCACAGACTAGGGAGGCCAGAGGAACCATCACCACTCCAACACCACCTAATACACTCTGGCTTCCTTACGGTCAGCATGATGGATCCGTCGGGGTTAAAAAACAGCTCTATGGAGATATACGGAATGAAAAGGAAGGGTAGTTTTGGGGTGATGTGTAGGTCTTAGTTGGGTGGTGAATGTCTTAGTTTAGGTGGTGGTAATGTCTCATGTCTTAAATTTGCAATTGAAATGTATAATATGTGGGTGTTTGTGTATTATTTTTTTTTGATTTTGATATGTTATTAGTGTCATGTTTTGTTATAGATTTTGGTGGAATGTGTTTGTGGTATTTTTGTGTATGTCTTATTGGTGTGCGAATGTTTAAAAAATAAGTGTTTTCAGTGATCTAGTAGTTTTGAGATGCTGATCTTAGATTTTTTTTTTGGTGATTCTTGGTGATTAGTGTTGTTAGATGACGTAAACATGTTATGGAATTGGTGATCGTGATTTTTGTTGTGATAATTATAAAATAATGTTGTGTTTTCTGTGATCTTGGTGTTGGGGAATCATAAATTGGTTATCGTCTTGGATATAGTTGTTCTTGATAATGTAGGGTTACAACAGGTTGAAACAAGGGGAGGTTAGGAGTTGATGTTACCAACAACAAGTAACATATGGAGTGTGACGTCACTGGAGGCTTTGTGCTCGTCGGTCCTGTGAGGTGAGGACATCGTGCTTGTGTTGGTGGTTGTGAGGTGGTGCGCTTAGATATTGTCAAATATGATTTTTTTTTGTGTGTGTGTGTGAAAATGTTTATGTAAAATGTTGTTTTCTGTGATATTTAGTGATTTTTGAGGTAAGGGAACATGGGTGATTGTAGTTGGTGATTGTCTTATATTTTGTGTGTGTATAAGATATGTTTTCAGTTGATGGTGATCATGTATTAGTGTTTGCGTATTAGGTTTGTGTTCTTGCTTTTTTCTTTTTTTATGCGCCAAATGGGGTGGGGAGTTCTTGGTTATAGTGATTTGAGTGGATTTCTATAAAAAGGATGTTAGTATGGTGATGATAAACTTAGTTTTGGTGATTTGACGGTGTGTTTGGTAGTATTCAGTGGTGTTTTGGTAGGAATCAGTAGTGTTTTTTTGGAGAGTATTCGGAGGTGTTTGATGGTGTTTTTTTGAGGTGTTCAAATGATGGGCAGAGCTTTTTGAAGAAGATCTGTGGTGTTCTGAGTTGGTTCAAAGTTAGTCAAGTGTTTAGGTTAGGTTAGGATTGGTTAGGTTTGGATAAGTTAGGTTAGGTTAGCTTAGGATAAGTTAGGGTTAGGTTAGGTTAGGTTAGGTTAGGATAGGTTAGGTAGGTTAGGTTGGGACAGTTAGGATAAGTTAGGTTAGGTTAGCTTCTGGATTAGGTTAGTTAGGTTAGGTTAGGATAGGTTTGTTGGTTAGGTTGGGAAAGGTTAGGAATGGGTTTAGGTTAGGTTAGGGTTAGGTTCGGTAGGTTAGGTAAGGCTTAGGTTAGGTTAGTTAGGTGTATTCGAGGTGTTTTTGATGGAGTTAGGTTAGGTTAGTTAGGATAGTTTGGTTTGGTTAGGATAGAGGTGTTTGATGGAGTTAGGTTGGGTTAGGTTAGGTTAGGTTAGGTTAGGATAGAGTTGATTGTTGGTGTTAGGTTAGGTTCGGTTAGGTGAGGTTAGGGTAGGTTAGGAATTAGGTTAGGTTTGGTTAGGTTAGGAAAGACCAGTTGGTCTGGAAAGAGTGATTTTTACCTTGGATGATACCCGCATTACATGGCGCCTGTCTGTTTCTGAGGTTGACGCAGGTGTTATGTTCTACCTTGGGTGTGAAGAGCATTACACATGTGTTGGGGTGACCACACATTGAGTCTCTCAGAGCGAGGTCAGTGCTTCATTCGGAATCGAGTATATATTTATACCTTTGAGTGTGTTTTACCGACAAGAAATTATGTTCGAATTTTACGATAAAGTTTTCAATAACTAATTTGGATTTATCCAAAAATGGAGTCGTTCAAAGTATGTCTGGAGGTACTCTAATGTATTTTGGAAGTGTTCCAATATATTTTAGGTTAGGTTAGGTTAGGTTCGGCTTGGTTGGTTAGGTAAGTTAAGATAGGTTAGGTTAGGTTAGGTGTAGGGTAGGTTTGAGTTAGCGTTAGGTTAAGTTAGGTTTGGCTAGGTTAGGTTAGGTTAGGTTGGGTTAGGTTAAGGTTGGTTGGTTAGGTAGGCTAGGTTAGGTTAGGTAAGGTTAGGTTAGGGTTGGTTCGGTTAGGTTAGGTTAGGTTAGGTTAAGTTAGGTTAGTTAGGTTAGGCTAGGTTGGTTAGAGTTAGGTAATTTAGGTAAGGTCTAGTTTAGGTTAGGCTAGGTTTAGGATAAGTTTAGGTTAGGTTAGGTTAGGTTTGGTTAGGTTAGGTTATGTTAGGATAAGTTAGGTTAGGTTAGGCTAGGTTTAGGGAAGTGTGTGTGTGTGTATGGTGTGTGTGTGTGGGGGATGTGGGTTGTGGGTGATGTGGATGTGGGTTGTGTTTGTCGAACTTGAGATTACGAAAAAGACGTTTTAAGTGGGTTGTTTTGTGACTTTTCTGATGTAGTGTGGCCTTATTAACTTTAATGAACTAATGGGTTTTTAAAACGAGAAAAAAAAATGGGGGGGGAGTGGGTGTTGTGACTGTCGGTTGAAATTAGATATCGAGAAAAATTGGGGTGTTGAGGGTTGTGGGTGTTGGGGGTGTGGGTGTGGATTTAGTTTTTTGGTGATTTTGGTGGTGTTGTTGAGTGTATTCAGTGGTTGTTTTAGTATTCAGTGGTGTATTGGGGCGTACTCAAAGGTGTTTTTGGAAGTGTTTCAGTGTTGTTTGGACGGAAATGTTCAAGGTGTTTCAAAGGTGTTTTGGAGTGTGTTAAAATGTTGTTTTTGAAGGTGATCATGGGTGTTCAAGGGTGTTTGAAGGTGTTCCGAAGGTGTTTTGCGTTTTTCAAAGGTGTTTGGTGTGTGTTCTAATGATTATGAGAGTGTTTTTGAATGTGTTCAAAGGAGTTTTGAAGGTGTTCAAAGGTGTTTTGAAGGTGTTGAAGGGTTGTTTTGAGTGTATTCAGTGGTGGTTTAGTATTCAGTGGCTGTATTTGGGAGTATCAAAATGTGTTTTTGGAAGTGTTTCTGTGTTGTTGGAAATGTTCAAAGGTGTGTTTCAAGGTGTTTTGTAGGTGTTCATAGGTGTTTTGAAAGGTGTTGAAGGGTGTTTGTGTTGTGTTCATGGGTGTTTGAAGGTGTTGAAGGGGTGTGTTTTGGTTTTGATTTCAGCGGTGTTTTTAGTAGTTTTCAGTGGTGTGTAATGGGAGTACTCATATATTGTGTTTTTTGGAAGTGTTTCAGTGTTGTTTGGGATAATGTTCAAAGGTGTTTTTGAAAAGTGTTCCAAAGAGATGTTTTGAAGGTGTTCAAGGTGTTTTGAAGGTGTGAGGGTGTTTTGTTTGATATTTCAGCGGTGTTTAGTAGTATTCATGTGGTGTATGTAATGGGAGAGTACTCAAATTGTGTTTTTTTTGGAAGTGTATCAAAGGTGTTGAAGGAGTTCAAAGGAGTTTTGAGGTTATTCAAAGGTGTTTTGAGTGTGTTCAAATGATTATGAGAGTGTTTTGAATGTGTTCAAAGGTGTTTTGAAGGTGTTGAAGGGTGTTTATGTGAGTATTCCAATATGATTATGAGAGTGTTTTTGGGGGTGTTCAAAGTACAGTGATTGGTTAGTTTTTTGTGACGTTATTTTTATGTTGTATTGTGTCCCCCTTAATAATTTAATGATCTAAAAGGGTAAAAACGAGGGAAAATGCCTTAGTCTGGAGGGACTGAGGGATGAGTTGTAATTTAATGAAGGTGTAAGTGCAGTTTAAGTAGAGATGACAAAATCTTATTTGGGAGTGTACTCAAATTGAGTTTTTTTTTTTGGAAGTGTTTCAGTGTTGATTGGGAAATGTTCAAGGTGTTTTGAAGGTGTTTTGAAGGTGTTCTAAGGGTGTTTAGAAGTGTTGAAGGGTTGTTTTGATGAATTCGCGGTGTTTTAGTAGTGTCAGTGGTTAGGTATTGGGAGGCTCAAAATTGTGGTTTTTTTTGGAAGTGTTTCAGTGTTGATTGGAAATGTTCAAAGGTGTTTTTGAAGGTGTTCAAGAGTGTTTTGAAGGTGTTCAAGGGTGTTTGAAGGTGTTGAAGGGTGTTTTGATTGAATTCAGCGGTGTTTTAGTAGTATTCAGTGGTGTAATTGGGAGTACTCAAATTGTGTTTTGGAAATGTTCAAAGGTGTTTTTGAAGGTGTTCAAGAGTGTTTTGAAGGTGTTCAAGGGTGTTTGAAGGTGTTGAAGGGTGTTTTGATTGAATTCAGCGGTGTTTTAGTAGTAATCAGTGGTGTAATTGGGAGTACTCAAATAGTGTTTTTGGAAATGTTGTTTTTTTGAAGGTGATCAAGGGTGTTCAAGGGTGTTTTGAAGGTGTACAAATGATGTGCAAGAGTACTTTTGAGTGTGTTCAAATGTTTTTGAGGGGTTAAAGTGGTGTTTTGAAGGTGTTCAAGGGTGTTTTGAAGGTGTTCAAAGGTGTTTTGAGGTTATTCAAAGGTGTTTTGAAGGTGTTCAAGGGTGTTTTGAAGGTGTTCAAAGGTGTTTTGAGGTTATTCAAAGGTGTTTTGAGGTATCAAAAGGTTGTTTTGAGGGTGTTCAAGAGTGCTTTGAAGGTGATCAAAGGTGTTTTGAAGGTGTTGAAGGGTGTTTGTAGGTGTACAAATGATGTGCTATGAGTTACTTTTGAATGTGTTCAAAGGTTGTGCAAGAATACTTGAATGTGTTCTGGGAGTATTCAGAGGTGATTTGGGGGTGTTTCGTTGATGTTTTGGGACGTATTTCAATGTTGTTTGGAAGTGTATAAGGTTTTTTTTGTGAGTATTCAAATGATTTATGAGGTTTGTGAAGATGTTCAAAGTAAAGTGCGTATTATACTTCGTAAATATTGTAAAATTGTGAGAGTGAATTTAACGAAAGGGGATGTATATAGCGATGTGGTGACTTTCTGATGATGTGTTCCCCTTATTAACCTTTAATGAACTAAAAGGGTTTAAACGAGAAAAATTGGGGGTTATGAAGTGATTTGTGAGTGTTGGTTGGAGTGTGAGGGTTTGGGAGGGTGGGGTAAAAAGGGTAGACAAGATATCAACCTGTTGTGAGCGGGATCATACGGACGTCCACTGACGTCGAGTAAACACATGATGAGAGGAATATTTGACGTCACTGACCGCGAGGTAAACACCCTTATTAGACTGTAGTAAGCATGCCCCATAGGAGGGAGTTCATTTTGAATGCTTTCCCCCAGAGAGGGGGAATCAAAAACCTTAATCCAAGGAGATGGAGAGTCTTGGTATTATCGAGAAATTTTGGGGTGGGACGTGAAGTGAGAGGCGGTAATCAAAAATTTGATCCAAGGAGATGGAGAATTTCGATAAATCCATTGGGGGGATCCAAAAAATTTGATCGAGGAGTGGAGAGTCTTGGTAGTGTTCGAGAAATTTGAGGTTGGGTAAGTGAAAAGTGGGAGGGGGATCCGAGGTAGTGGAGACTTTGTTATTGAGTAACCCCATAGGGGGAGTATCCAAAACTGTATTATCGAGAAGATTTGGGGGATGGGGGGTGAAAGGAGGGGTACCCAAAAAACTTGATCGAGGAATTGGAGAATTCGATAAACCCCATAGGGGGGAAATCTAAAACTTGTATTATCGCTCGGAGAAAATTTGAGGTGGGGGGGTGGTTTGAAAGTGGGAGGTGGGTAATCCAAAATTTGATCCAAGGTGATCTTAAGAAATTCAAACCCCCATAGGGGGGGAATCCAAAACTTGTATTATCGGAGAAATTTTTGTTGATTGGGGGGTGGAAAGTCGGGTGGGGGAACCTTAAATAATTTGATTGAGGAGAGGAGACTTCCGAAACCCCCTTAGGGTGGGGGAATGCAAAATTGGTAATATTGAGAATTTTTGGATGGGGTGAACGTGAGAGGGGGAACTTTAAAACTTGATCCGTGGAGATGGGAGAGCACAAGAAAATGAATAATAAAATCAAAAAAATTTCGAAAAAAAAAATCGGAAAAAAAATCGGGGCGTGGGGGCGATCCGGGACGAGACGTGCAGAAGGCGCAGCAGAAGGCGCGGGCGGGGGGTCGCGAATGGGGGCGCGGAGCGGGCGCGCGGGCGGGGCGGTCGCGCGGGGGCGGGCGCGGGGCGGGCGCGCGGGCGGTGCGCGCGGGCGCAGCGGGCGCGCCTGGGGTCGCGAGGGGTTGGGGGAGTTCGTGGGTGGGGGTATTGGTTTGGGGGTCAAGTGTGAGGTAAGGTCCTCGAGGCGTGGTTCATGTGTCAAACCGGAGTAACACCTAGGTGTGAATAGGAGACCCTCAGCCGTGGTCCTTGACCGGAAGGGTGCGCTGTCTGCCGCACCCCTATAACCGGATGGTTAGCGACTCTGCCGCCATGCCTTTTTTCCGGAAGGGTGCGCTCTGCCGCTTTTTTTGACTACTTATTATTATATATATATATATATATATATATATATATATATATACATACATACATACATACATACATACATACATACACACACACACACACACACACACACACACGCACGCACGCACGCACGCACACACACACACACACACACACACACACACACACACACACACACACACACACGGAGCTCGGACTCGACCCCGCAACCTCAACTAGGTGAGTACACACACATACAGGGTGAGGTTGGAATCAGGTGTAAACTATACCTTTTCATTTGCGCTGATAGAATTGCTGGTGTATGTTTACTGGGTGCGTGTGTTTCACAAGCAGGCTGTGGTGGTGCTGGGTCTTGGTGGTGGTGTTGTTGGTAGGGGTGATGGGTGTTCTGTGTTGTGGAGGTGGAGATAGGATTATGTAGGACATTCACTGAAGGTTTCCCACGTGACGGTAGGCTGTGGTAGCGGAGGTGAAGCTGGTATATAGGGAAATGTGAGGTAAATTTTGGTGAAGGTGGTGTGAATGAAGGTGAGTGGGTGAAGGTGTTGTGTGGGAGGTGTGAGTGAGGGTGAGTGGGTGAAGGTGGTGTGATTGAAGGTGAGTGGGTGAAGGTGGTGTGAGTGAAGGTGAGTGGGCAAGGTGGTTGATGAAACAGCAAGGGAGTGATGGAAGGGTGATAATGGCCTTGCGGAAAATATTTGAAGGTCATCACCATAATATTCACACTAAAATATCTTAGAGGAGTGACTAACCCAAATGAAGAGTTGTAAACTTCTAGACCTGTTTCCTTGTGTGTGTGTGCGTAGTCACTTGTAGGATCCAGGCTGCTGCTGCTGCATGATCTATGATTGATCCTATAAAATGGAAGTTCCTTGGTTTGCTAGCCCCAGGAAGCCTGGTCTGGGACCGGGTCGCGGGGGCGGTAACCTCCGGAAGTAACTGTAGGTAAGTTATAAACAATACTGGAAGATTTGGACATGCTATATAATCGTCTGCTTAATGTCCAGCTAAGTCTAATCCCAATAAGTAAACTGTGGTGAAAATAAAAGAGGGTCGGGGGGACCCAAAACAGATCAGAGAATACGAGGATTTCAACTTTAAACATTAATCAGGGAAAAAAAAAGAACCTAAGGGTGAATATGACTGAGCGAGGCAGACATTAACCATATATCACGGGAAACATTCTTAAACAATGGACCCTCCTAATTTTTCATACTTCATAAATTTTACTTCCATTTTACCTCCTTTAGTAATGTGTTGTCATTGACCACCCTAATGGCACTCCATAGTCGATTTGTTCAAATTCGATCTCATTCAGTATGAAAAGAAGGTACAGTCTTACTGGTTCATCCTTTCCTTGCTCAGTTTTCTTTATATGTTAATTTGTGAAATTCTTCATTGCTGTCCGTATGTATTACGCAGTCCCTTGTCAGTTGCAGTTCCTCTAGTCACTTTATTCTATCATTAAAGTCTCATAGAAGTAATAATTTTGCTTTAGATATCAATGTTTTTTGTACTGTTATTTCTAATATGTGTCATCTCCCAGTTCTCTTCACACTCTTCTCTTGGTTTTGTGTTGTTCCCTGGAGAGTTATACGCTACCAGTATTCGTTTGGCCAGTGTTGTCGGTACCCTGGGATGTAGCATTTAAAAAGTAAAAGCGAGTGTAATAATTAGATATTTCCAAACGCTGCTGCAACAGAACAAAAGAGAACGTACTGCTGCTTTGAGAATACCTTGAAGTAGTGCAAAATTACATTCAGCTGTATTTTTTATATTATATATATATATATATATATATATATATATATATATATATATATATATATATATTATATATATATATATATATATATATATATATAATATATATATATATATATATATATATATATATACGTATATATATATATATTGTGCGAATAGGAAAAACTGGTCAATTAGCAAGTACTCATTTAGAATTAAGTCCTTTCTAAAATTTTCTCTTATACGTTTAAAGACATATTTTTTTTAATTTGTGTTAATGTAAAAATTAATAATTTTGTACCAAAAGCACCTTAGAAAACTTACCTAACCTAGCCTAATCCAACTACATATATTTTAGGTAAGTTTACAATAATTTAGTAATAAACAAAGAAACACAGTGAAATATTTTTTTTCATTAGGTTCAGAATGATTTTTGTGAAATTATTGCATATACAAATTTTCGCCTGCCTTATTCGGCAAGAAGAGCATTGCTATATAAGCCAGAATCGCAAGTTTAACTATTCGACACTCCTCTCTTGGTTTTGTGTTTTTCCCTGGAGGGTTTTTTACGCTACCAGTCCCCAAGGAAGTCACAGAAGCGCTCTCCAGTAAGCTCATATTGGTTCTTGGATGATGGTACCCCAGCTGGCATTACAGAATCTCTCCCAGAGGACATCAGAAAAATTAAAGACATGGAGAGAGAGCCTAGGGGCCTATGTTTAAGCCCTACCAATCGACAGATGATCCAGAACATTAGTGTTGTTTTACCAGGGCACGAGCCATTGATCCAGCCAAAAAGCACTTTTCCCTTGGTGCTCCTCTTGGGTCCAATGTCATCGATCTGATCCTAGAAAAAAAAAAAGTCTCAGACCTCAGGACGATGGAAAGCAGGATGAAAGACATCGATACACACGATGCCTTCTACCTACACACCAGGTGCCTGTCAATCCCAAAACTTACCTACTTCCTGAGATGCTCCCAGCCTTTAGCACTCCGAAACTCAAAGAATATGACTTCCTCTTTAAGATTATGCTAGAGAGTGTATTGAAACTTTCCCCTTTAAGATGGACAGTGGTTTCAAGCCTCATTTCCAGTCAGGCTTGGAGGGCTGGGAGTACACAGATTGCCCTACCAGCTTTTATCCCTTTCCCTAGCATCAAATGAGTTAATAAAACAAACTTTTTGGACAACCCCCAGTGATCAGCAGGATACAGGACCCTGGGTACGCCAGTGCCATCACTGATTGGGAGACTTACTGCTCCAGCACCAAAACCTAGTGCGACACTGGTCTACAAACACTCAAGTTGGGATGGCCCCTCGCTAAAAAAT
>NW_026467955.1:0-12217 GCF_026875155.1 Cherax quadricarinatus | reverse complement strand
CTTTAAACTCAACCAAATTTGTTTATCAGAAATAATACTGTATTTAGTAGAAACACTTTTTACGAAGAATTAAACACCATGCAACCCTCTGGGTAATTTAATTTAAATATTCACCATCAGTGCTTTTCAACAAAAATTAAAGGATAAACGGGGGAAAACATTAGAACTTTAACAAAAGATGAGACAATCAGTCCCCCATTTTGGAGGGTGGGCCCCCGTCCCTTTGAAATTGATGCGTCATACCTACATTTTACAATTTTTTTCCCTGAGTGGGGAAACCCAAATTTCGATGGTTTCTTTGTAAGTGTAGGTTTCCCATCGTTTTTCCCTTGATTAATGCTGTCAATAATGAAATAGGTAATAGAAAAATAAAAATTTAATGACTGAAAATTCCATGAATTAATGATTTAAAAAGATTTTTACAGGGAAAAATTTTAACTTTTCCCACCAGGTCGTCGTTTAAAAATAGACAAAAAAAACATGAAAATTTATGTATCAACATTTACTTTATTCGCTATCAGGGAAAATTAACTAGATTTTCTATCCATCTTCTAAAAATAAAGTAGGCAAAAATTTCCCTACAAAACAAAAGAGGGGGCTGAAAGTAGTAAAAAAAAACGTAATTACTTAAAAAAATTGGTAAGTTATGAGGTTAGCCTCTCATCAGGTCTGTCTTTTACTAACCTCTTAAGGGGGGCTCCTTGGCGTGGTGAAGAGGCTCTTGGTCTGAGGAATTTTGACCATCGGTCTTTTTCCCTCACCCCGAACCTAATTCCCCCCCAATCTCCCCTCCCCTATCCCATCCCCCCCATCCTCCCCTTTTTCCTTTCCCCCTCCCCCTCCCCACTCCCCTTTTGCCTTCCTTTTTTTGGTTTTTTGGGGGATTTTCCCACAGGCGCGCTGTTCCTAGGTAGGGGAAAGGACCCGGGGCCCACCCCTTTCCCGTTGAGGTTTCTTGGCTTTTGGGGCTTTAGTTTGCCGTGGAATTTTGGATTGCCTAGGGATGTCCCCGACCCCTTTTCCCCGGAGGGAGTTTTGGGGGGGTTTTTTGGGCGCGGGTGTGCTCGGAAAAGACCTTTGGTTTCCCGGGGGGTGGGGCGAAGGGGGTTATTGCTTTGTGGCGGATATGGCCGCCCTTTTTTGCCACCGGGTATGGCGTGTGAGGTTCTTTCCAGGGGTTTCTGGCCTATTTAGGTATCCGGGTTTTTTCATTTTATTCGCTTCTCTTTTTTTCGGAGTCCCCGGGGGGCGCAAGTTTCGGGGCCCTTTACCCTCTGGAACCCCCCCGGGGCCCCCCCTTTTTTTTCTTTTTTTTTTTTTATTTTTTTTTCTTTTTTTCTTTTTTTTTTTTTAAAAACAAAAAAAAAAGTCAAACCGGGCCCTGTTTTTAAAACCCCCCCCGGGGCCCCTTCTTATCCGCCCCCCTTCTCCCCGCCCGCTTTGGACCCTTTCAGGGACTTTCCCAAAGCCTCGTCCATTCCTGCTGTTTCCCCCCCTTCATCTGGGCCTCATCCCGTTTTACAGCCTTCCTCTCCTTTTCCCGCCCTTCCCTACGGGGGGAAAATTTTTTAAAATCGCACTTCCACTGGGCCACTTTCCCCCCCCAAAAAAGAAAAGGAAAAATTCCTGCTTTTTTAAAAATTTTCCCCTTCATTTCCTTTTTAAAAACGCGGCCCGTTTTTACTTTTCCACGCTCAGTTTCGCTAACATTAAACTTTTTTTACTTTTGAAACCCCTTTCCTATTTTTGACTGTATTGGGGTTTTTGTTTAAAAGAATTTTTTTTTTAAGACTAGCCGGAAAAGTAAAAGCACCAGGCTGTGGTTTTGTCTTACCCAAAGATACGCGAAAGAAAAAAATTTTTCAATTCGATGGTCGTTTTTCTGCCCCATCCATGTTCAACAAAATTTCCAGAATGGGCCCCGACATTCTAGAACAGCGGGAAACCCAAGATCCCCCAATCCTAAAGGTAGCACTTCTTTGTCCTGCCCGTGGGCGGGCGTCCCCAAGCAAGGGGCCCTTTTTTAAAACTTTTGACCCCCGAGAATCCCATCCCCCCGTTTATATACAGGCATGGGTTACAAGTTCGAAAGGTGCCCCTACCCCACAACAGTGTAGAAATTGCTGGCTTTTTTCCCACCCCGCGAAATATTGAGATCTATCGCCGAATGCCATCGTGGTCCCGAGACCTTTTAAATAGCTTGAAATCGATCCCTCTTCCCTTAACTGTCTTGGGAGGCTCCCCCTTTGTACTTCGCCGTTGTCGGTTTATTTAAACGGGGGGAAAAAACCGTTACCTAAAGAGAAGAAGGTCTCCCTTTTTGCCATGGCATTTCATCTCCGCCTCCAGGGAGACTCCAGTGTTTTTATTCCCGGGTTTAAAAACGTCCCCCACTTCGGGTATCCTCTTCTACCCCCCCCTTTGTGGTTACCTCTCCCATAACATCCTGTATCTAACCTTTTTTTGCTGTCCTGGTTTCAGCGCCCCTATTAAAACGCCTCAGCTAATCCGTTTCTTCGGTTTTCTTACAACCCTCAGTATCGACGAGACCTCGTCGACCCCCTTTTCCCCAATCGCCCCTTACTTTCAAAAGCAAAAAAAAAGGTCCGGTAACACCCTACCCATCCCCACCCCCTCTTTTTACCCCCCTGCTTGTCCCTAGTTCTTCCCCTCTCAGGTCATTTTACAAGTGAGAGGTTCACCCTCCTCCTCGTAATGTACCTTCCCCCCCCTTTTTCCCCCCAATTTTTTCCCTCTTCTGCCCCCTCCCGGTTTCCCTGTCTTTCTGTCCCTGCCACGTTTTCTCAGTTCCCCCCCCCTTTTCCCCCCCCCCCTTTCCTTGGTAAGTCCATCATTTTCCAACTTTACTTCCTCCCCCTACCTTCCCCCAATTGTCTCCCTACGCACTCTGTTTCCGAAACACTTGAACAATCTCTGAATATTTTTGCGAGACCAAACCATCAAGGACACTGATCCACCTTCCGTCTTCCCTCTCCTCGCTCCATCGCGAAAACTCCTTCTTCAACCACCTTTCCCTTTTCGCTGCTTTAAAACTTTTTCCACTGCCTCCGCATGTGGATTTTTCTAACCCTTCTAGCCCGTAGGAACCCTTCCCTGCGGATTTAAAAGTTTTTTATCTTTCCCAACATGGCCTTTTTACAGGGAAATTCCGGGGCCCCTAGGGGTAAGGGGGGGTGAGCTTCAGATGTTATCCCCCTTTTCCCCCCTTTTGGTGTTTGTTACAGGAAAAAAAATTCACTCTGCTGTTTATTTCTCAAACTCGGGCTTAATTTATTGTATTTTCAGCCCTTTTCCTGATGGGCCCTTTTTAATGAAAGTCCCCTTTCTTTCCGCATGAATTCCGTCCATCACTATTGTTTATTTTCGCTGCTTTTACACGCCCCCGTACCCACTTAAAAGGGTGGTATACCTCTGTTCTTTTATCTCTCTCCTTCTGGGCATTATCTTTCCGGATTTTGCCTTTCCCCTTGTTTCGTCATTACCCCCCACCGATTCTTTTTTACTTGGGTTTTAAACCCCACCATTCCTTGGGGAGGGTTCACTGTGTTCCCCCGGGGAATTTCAGTAGAGGCTTTTTTTGCCACCCACCCCCCTCCATTTTTTTAAATACAGGTATCCACCCATTTTGATCCCGGACTCATACTCTCTCTTGCTCGATTCTCAGTTTGCTCTTCCTCCCCCGCATTAGACTTTATTTGGGTCTGTTCCCCGGACTTACAGACGTGATCATTTCCAATATTTTTTATTTCCCCCTTATATTCCCCCACCTCTTGCCCCCCACGGGGGCATTTAATCGGGAAAATTTGGAACCTTTACCCACCTGACTTTTTTTTAAAGAGGTTCCTTCTTCGTCCCCTTTCGAGATTTTTTCCCCCTCTTCTCACCCTCCTTTTTCCCGCACTTTCATTCTATACCCCAAACTTCGGGCAGGCATTCTCAAAAATGCGTGCCTTGGGTTTCCGCTTGTGCTCGTGCAGTACGTTGAAACGCGCTGCATGGGCAGGTCGGTACAAAAGAACCAAGAGCGACTCTTGTTTTAAAACGAAGCGTGCGATCGCTCCCGGCTCCTGACGCTAAACGCACTTGGCGGTTTGTCTCCCCCATCCCCTCTGCTTTCCTCTATGAGTGCAGTCTGGTAAAAATACGAAAACTGGTGGTAAATATTTCCCCTGCGGCTCTGTTCGGGCGGGTTCCCGGTGTTGATATAGAAACCCCACTAGATTTTTCCCAAATGAAATTGGCATCATTGGCCCGTATTTCTCGGGGACCCATCTACCCCCTCTTTCTTTCCTAAAAAGTCTGCAAGGTTTAGCACCTTGGACTTTTCTTCTCCAGAAAAACGTTAATGTGCCTTTTACACTTCAAAAAACGGAGGCAACCCCTCTCGCTTGCGATCATCGGCAGCTGGGCCGACGCATTCATATTTAGCTACAACTTTTTAATCAGTCAGCCCTTGCAGCCCTATTACACCTTTAAAATTTTTTTTGGCCCAAAGGGATTTCTTCCCCTGGGAAATCCGCATTGTTCCCCTTTTTTTTTCCGAAAACCCAGGACTACGGGAATGAAACCTCCCACTACCCTCCCATTGTCTTACCGTGCGTTGCAAAGTAAGGGGAATCGTAAATAGCGTTTAGTGTGGTATTTAGAGACACAAACGTTCTCCACTCGTAAATTTGGGCTTTCGAAAGGGGCTTCTACCATAGACCCCTTACGCGCTTGGATACGTATGTTCGTAATCCCTTTTTTGCGAATAACCACTCATTTAAATGCCATATTTTTTGCCCTTTTGGAAGGCATATGACAAAATTGGGGTATAATTTTTTACCCCAAGCCCCTCCTAGGCCCTTTCGAGGCAATCAAAACCACCTTCTTAAAGAACTTTTTAATGAAGGCTTTTCCCCGTGTTGGGTTTTTAATAATGCCCCTCCCCGGACTTTGCCCAAGCTAAAGGTGCCCCCCAGGGATGGTTCTGGCACAAACTTTTTCTCCTTGTATAATGATTTGGCCTCTTTTCTTCCATAAAAATTTTTGGTACACTCTATGTTGATGACTTTGCTTTGCCTGGTGCGGGCGTGACTGTCACCCCCTTTTAAGTTTTCTCCGGCAGTCGCCCCGTGTTTCCAATTGGGCCACCACCCGGGTTTTTTAAATTTTCCAGCACTAAAAAACCCACCAAATCACTTTCACTGGGACCTCTGTCATCCTATCATCCTTGTCCCTCTGGGGCTCCGTTTTTCCCCTGAACGTGTACAGTCATTTTTGGGCCCTCCTTTTGATCGTAGGTTATCCTGGAAACCTCAATACCTCTCTGAAGGCAATTTGTCAAGCCGGCTAAACCCTTTTAAAACCCTTGCCACTTTCGTGGGGAGCTGATCGTCAAACCCCCTTTTCACCTCATTCCCCCCTTATTTTTCGAAACTTGATTATGGTGACCGATCTTTTCAGCGGCATTCCTGCTACTCTCTCTACCCTTTAACCCCTTTCTCCCAAAGGGTTTTGTTTAGCCTTTGGGGCTTTTGCTTTCCCCTGCGAAAGTTTTGCAGAAAACAACGTTCCATCCTTATTTCCCACGCCGTGTGCCCATTGCCTGCGTACTTGTACGCTTCATGATCTCCCCAATCCTTCCCTTTTTAGAATGGTCACTGTTTTAGAGCATTTTTATTTTTTTGCCGCCCCTGCTTTTCCGTCCCTTTTCTCTTCGCCCTTTATTCGCTCTTGCTTTCTTCAAAATACCCCCCTTTTTTATGTACATGTGCTCTCACTTTTCCCTACCCCCCCCGGGGGGTCCCGCTGTTCGAGTCTGTTCTTTCTCCCCCCCTTTCTCGAAAGCCCAATGTTACGGTCGTTTCCCCCTCTCTTTTTCTTGACCACTTTCACTCTCATTCCATGCCATTGTGTGTACACAGTGGCCTAAATCTTCTGAGGCGTAGGATTCGCGCAGTGTTTCCGGGGCAGCGTCGTACAAAAGGGGATTTACTATCTTTAGCTAGTATTTTTATGCTGAATTTATGCCCCCTTACAGCACTTTTTTCCCTATTTTCATTAGCCTTGTCATATTTTTGGTTTTTCTCGACTCCCCTTTGTGCTTCGGCTATACAAAAAATTTTAACACCTCAACCCCCTTTGTCCTCCGTATCCAAATTTTTCTCCCCCCATCCTTTTCTAGCATAAAAATATTGTTTTTTGTTGGGTCCCTGGTCATTTTTGACGTACGGGCAAGAAAGGCAGACACTGCCGCGGGTCCCGCTACAGCCTACCGTTTTTTACAGGGTATTCCATGACGGGCTAAATTTTGCTGTAATATTTCCCCCTTCCCCCCCGTTTTCAAAAGTTGGCTATTGCTCGGCAACAAACTTTAGTCTATTAAAAAAGAGTATAGGTTACTGGGCCCTCTTTTTACACCAGTGTCGAGGTTGGGAGATACTTTTTCTCCCCTTTCGCATTGGCCTTCTCTTACCATGGATATTTATGGAGAGGGGGCTTGTCCTCTCTGTGAGAATTGCCAAACTCATTATCATCAGCCCCCAAATTTTGTTTGGGTGCCCATTTATCAACGAGCCCCAGAATTTTACCTCGTCGTTTTTCGCCCCCCCCTCTCTTACCCTTCCCCTTTTCGTGTGGACCCCCCCTTTCTCCGGCTTTTTATTGACTTTTTGACAAAGACTGACTTACTTCACAAATTCTGATACTTTCAGCCTTTCTACTTGTATCTCTTGCTACCCTTACCCCGTACTACCCCTGCCCCGCTTTTTCTGTAAAATGCGATTCCCCCCCTCCCCCTGCCCCTCAATTCCCTTTCTTCCTTCCCTAAACCCCGCAGCGTGTATAGCCCCTTGTGGGTTGCCTTCTTTTTGATTATAATAATAATAATGTCGTACTAAGTGTTGATTCCCCCCCCATGATATTTTCTTAAAGGAACGTTAATTTGTGAGTTATTCCCTTCCTCGTCGAGGACATGTTACTGACAACACTGGTCACTGGACCATAATTCCATAAAAAATCTTTTAGGGGGGTAAAAAAAAAAGAAAAAGTAGTAAATCCATGACGTTAATCATATCAATAAAATTTTTGTGACTTATATAAAATTTCTACACAAAAATTTTTTGGGGATTTTTTTTATGCGGGACGATCTTCATGGGGATTAGTGAACAGCGTTTGGCCCGTGTGGGGAGACGGAAACTCTACAGTAACACGGAACCGGGGAGATCCTCCAATCACATCCCAATATTCGTGGGCTTCACACCTCTGGTTTCCACAAGCCCTTCACTTTATTCAACAACCCCCTTACTTTTCAGTATCCTACTTTTGTAGGCCAACCCCGAGGTGTTGACTGGTATGTTTGCTTTTTGTGAGTTATGTAACCCCTGTCACATGTGGGAGTTGTGTATCTCCCAGTCACTTTGGGGGGAGTTACCCAACTCCCCGTCACTTGGTGGGATTTTCCTAACTCCCGTCACTTGGTGGGAGTTACCCAACCCCCGCCCCCCTTTCAAGTAAAGAGGGATCATGGTTCTATTAGAAAAAATGTTTCGAAATGAAACCTTCACTGCTGTATAACGAACCTTCACTGCTGTTAAAAAATGACCCCTTTACTGTGTTTACGAACCTTCACTGCTGTACCTAACATGAAACCCTTTATGCTGTATAAAAAAGAACCTCATGCTGTATAACATGAACCTTCACTGCGTATAAAAATGAACCTTACTGCTGTATAACATGAATCTTCACTTTCTGTCCCCTAACATGAACCTTCATGCTGTATAACCTGAACCTTTACGCTGTATAAAATGAATCTTTATTCTTACATAACATGACTTCATGCGTACACTAAAATGAACCCCTTTATGCTGTATAAAAAATGAATCTTCACCCTTTTGTAACTAACATGAACCTTCCTGCTGTACCCTAACAGAACCCTTTATGCGTCAAAACAGAACTTCACTGCTGTACACTAAAGAACCTTCCTGCTTTTACACTAAAATGAACCTTCACTGCTGTCATAAATGAACCTTCACTGTGTACACTAAAATGAAACCTTTAGCTGTCACTAAATGAACCTTCATGCTGTACACTAAAAATGAACCCTTATGCTGTACAAACATGAACCCCTTTCCCGCGTAACTAAAAAGAACCCTTATTCTGTACATAAATGAACCCTTTATGCTTACACAACATGAACCTTTACGCTGTCCTAACTGAACCTTCACGCGTACACTAAAATAACCTTATGCTGTACACTAACTGAACCTTCACTCTGTAAACTACATGAACCCTTCACTTCTTTACACTAACATGAACCTTCACTTCTGTACATAAAATGAACCTTCAGCTGTATAACATGAATCTTCATTCTGTAACTAAATGAAAACCTTCATTCTGTACCTAAAAATGAACCTTCACTGCTGTACACTAACAGAAAACCCTTTATCGATAAAATGAACCTTCACTGCTGTACACTAAAATGAATTCACTGCTGTATAACATGAAACCTTTACTGCTGACCTAACGAACTTCACGCGTACACTAAAAGAACCTTCCCTGTGATAACATAATTTATTCTGTACATAACAGGACCTTTTGCTGTACACTAAAATGGACCTTCACTGCTGTAAACATGAAACCCTTTACTGCTGTACATAACTGAACCTTCATGCTGTACACTAACATGAACCTTCATGCTGTCACTAAAATGAAAACCCCTCTGTTCACTAACATTGAACCTTTCCCGCTGTAATAAAATGAACCCCTTTATGTGTACACTAACATGAACCCTTCACTGCTGTACATAAAAAATGAACCTTCATTCTGACATAACATGAACCTTCACTGTTCATAACATGAACCTTCACTGCTGTACACTAACAGAACCTTTATGCTGTACCTAAAATGAACCTTCAGCTGTACACTCGAACCTTCAGCTGCACAAACATGAAAACCTTCACTGCTGCACATAAAGAACCCTTTATGGTACATAAAAATGAAATTTTATGCTGTAAACATGAACCCTTTATGCTGTACACTAACATGAAACCCTTTATGCTGTACACTAAAATGAAATTCACTGCTGCACACTAAACATGAACCTTCACTGCTGCACCTAAAAGAACCTTCCTGCTGCACAAAAAAACCTTCACTGCTGCACACTAAAATGAACCTTTACTGTGTCGCTAACACACAGAAAATATTGTTTTTATAACTAAGTTAGGGTGGAAACCTGAGGTATCTGGGAGCCTGGAGAATGGGGGGGTAAAAATAGTTTTGATCCAAAGACTATAACTCTATTATAAAAAAAAATAAAACGCTAAAAACCCCCCTAGGGTCAAAAAGCCTGGCCCAAAAATTTTTTGAATCAAACGGTAATTTTCAGCACCTTATATTTATGAAAAATGTTTTTAATTAAAAAGTGTAACGCATCATATTTTTTTGCTTAATGCCTGAGTTTGTGCAGCCGACCTATGAAAACTTTAATGGCGTTTATTCAAAAGGGAAATGTATTTAAAAAATAATAAGGTTAAATACGTGACAATTTCATAATAATTCCAATAGACTGAATAAGTTTATTTAGGTAACCAAATCATTACATAGTTATCAACATAGCAGAAGAAAGAAAAAAAAAGGCAGGAGATGCAAAATTTTTCCCCCCAAAGAAAAAAAGGGGGCGGCCGCGGGTACATTGAGAAACAACCAATAAGGGTCCGGGGTCCAAGACTTTTCAACTGCCCTCAGACATAAGGGGGATTACCCAAAAAGACCCCTGGTTTTCTTTAAAAAGGCACGGACAGGCACCTAAAATCAGTACCCCGACAACCAGGGGTGTGGTTCGTACTAAGCTTTCGTGCGGCAGAGTAACAGCCTTGTTGAAAAAAAAACCCTGCCCCCGTGAGGCCTGGTCTCAGACCCAGCCCCGGGGGCGTTTACCCCCGAAAACCCCTCCGGGATATGTCCCCCCAGGAAGGGTTTCCTTGAGTTGGTGGGGGTTCTTGATTTAGGGAAAATTGGTCTGTGCTCCGTTCACAGAATTAAGCCGAATGCCCTTTCCCCCTCCCCCCAGGGGCTGTATAATCCCCCGGGGTTTTAGCGTTCCCCCCCTTATTATAATAATTTTAAAAATCAGGTTTGTAGAGAAGCTGGTAACCAAAAAAGTCAGTGACTTACGGCGACCCCCTCTCGGTCCGAGTGGGGCATTAGTCACCAAGGGGTTTTTGCAGGATTGTTAAAGGGTCCCTTGTGGCTTAGCGCTTCTTTTTGTTATAATAATAATTTTTAAGGGTCAAGTTGGACCCAAACGTCGCGTCATAGGGTTTTATTTATGGTGTGTTGTGTATAAAAACAGGGTTTTTAGTTGTACAGGGATCCGCCTACATCAGTACATCAGATGGGGCGCTAAAGAACTTCCGATCTTCCCCAGTCATTGGGAAAAAGTTAGAGGTGATTATTAATTTAATTTCTTACTTTTACAATATTTTGATTTCCTCTTAATCGTCTTCGTTTGTTGGGAGTTTTCCCTTGAACTATTTTTTTTTTATCTACCGTCCATTGTCTAAAAGCCCACATCCCAGGGTTTTCCTTGGACAATGAATTTCCAGGTTCTCCTTGGGTTTTTCAATAATTACTGCACCCCATGATGGGATCCCGCCACAAAAAATGACGCTGCTAATATATGGACAACATGCCCGACGGTGAACCTCGCATTAACCCCAGTGGGCAGTGGGGGATCCAGGGCTTGGACACACCTAAAATCCCTCCCAAAAAATCCCCTTAGCCTTTACAGTCCCCAGTTAAAAAAAAATTTAATATAAGTTTCAAAAAAGTATCTGAGCCCTTCCTTAGATCAGTCACCCTAAGAACCTCTAAAGTACGAAATTTTGGCGTCGCCCAACAACCAAGTTTTTTTTTAGGTGGGGTCCAGTCCCCGACCCATTGTGTACCTTTGTAAATCTTTCGACTACCGCCCCCCAGGATGGGTATGGGGTGCATAAAAAAAAGATATTAAACTAACCGTGTTGTAGCACAGGTTAAAGGAGATCCCATAAACATTTAATTAGGAAGTTTAAATCGGGGCGTGTTTGTCAAAATAATGGGAATACTATTGTCAACTCCAGTTATATGGAAAGTGGGTCAAGGAAATACACACGTCTTGGCGTCACCTGGATGGCAGATGACACATACCTTAATATACTTTTTTGACATGGACATAAATTCCTATGGGTCAGGGGAAAGGTGCTTTTAAACCCATCACTTTTTGAAAACGTGGGACAATGTATCATTTGCACCCCTCATTTTGAAAGACCCGGCAGCGAAAATTATTCAGAAAAACTAAAAAAAAAAAAAATCCTAAGTTTAAATTTCTCTAGTCTACAGCAATTTAGAGTAAATTTAAAGTTGCTTTATTAGATGCAAACAGTTATGTTATACATGTAAATTTAATTCTTCCCTCTAAACCTTAGAAAAACTAGTCAACAATTTTCTAAAAGTTGTATGTTCTTAAATGAGATTAGTTAATTCTTATGTATTTTCGTGTCCTGAATCCAAGTACACCTTGAAAAATGCTGATGGCTACAGGTTAAAAGATACGAGACTGTAGGAGGGGAGGGGGGCTAATGTGTGGGCACCTCTTTGCTTACTTAATTAAAAAAACCCCGCTGTATAGCCTTGTGGCTTAGCGCTTCTTTTTGATAATAATAATAATTAAAAACCTTGAGGTAAGTAAACACTGGTTTTCATGGGGTAAATTGTGAATGACTCATTCGACAACTTCAAGACTTCAACACCAAAAATTGAAGACCCACAACCTATGTTGAACAACAATAACTTGAGATTGCACTTTCCGAGCAAATTTTATACCTACATTTCTGGTATATTTTGCGACATTAGTCTATCCATAATAACTAGGGAATGCCTCTTCTGATCGGTTTTAAACTTGCAGAGCTGGTGTACCTTAGTAAGTGGAAAGGAATTAAATCTCAGGCTGTGTATATGTGATCACTCGTGAATGTGTCTTTTTCTGCTTCAAATTCATATCATCGATATTTAGCTGCATTAGGAACCTATGCTGCTGCTCTCTAATAGTGATAGACTTTGTTTTTATTTCTCATTTGAGGAAGTGTAGAAGCCTTTTAAAGGGGAAGAAAGTATCTTCACCAGGTGCCAGATCACCGGGGTGTGATGGAAAGTGGGGGGCGGGTTTCCCGCAACA
>NW_026467954.1:0-13303 GCF_026875155.1 Cherax quadricarinatus | reverse complement strand
CATTAATTTGATAATGAAAAATTGTTTTCAGGTTTTAATAGTACATTTGATATGAAAAAAGGTAGATTCCTTTACAGGATTTTTGCTTTACAGCAGTACCTGGGACCTTCCCTGTATAAGTGGGGCCCTCCTGTACAGCAGTAGCCTGAGACCTATCCTGCTGTATAAGTGGGGCCCTGCTGTATAAGTGGGGCCCTCCTGTACAGCAGTAGCCTGGGACCTATCCTGCTGTATAAGTGGGACCCTCCTGTACAGCAGTAGCCTGGGACCTATCCTGCTGTATAAGTGGGGCCCTCCTGTACAGCAGTAGCCCGGGACCTATCCT
Source organism: Cherax quadricarinatus (assembly GCF_026875155.1). Lineage (NCBI taxonomy): Eukaryota > Metazoa > Arthropoda > Malacostraca > Decapoda > Parastacidae > Cherax > Cherax quadricarinatus. The sequence goes on along the minus strand of NW_026467954.1, from coordinate 12,978 downwards.
GCTGTATAAGTGGGGCCCTCCTGTACAGCAGTAACCCAGGACCTATCCTGCTGTATAAGTGAGGTTGTCCTGTACAGCAGTAGCCTGGGACCTATCCTGTTGTATAAGTGGGGCCCTCCTCTACAGCAGTAGCCTGGGACCTATCCTGCTGTATAAGTGGGGCTCTAATGTACAGCAGTAGCCCGGGATATATCCTGCTGTATAAGTAGGGCCCTCCTGTACAGCAGTAGCCTGGGACCTATCCTGCTGTGTAAGTGGGGCCCTCCTGTACAGCAGTAGCCTGGGGCCTATCCTGCTGTATAAGTGGGGCCCTAATTTACAGCAGTAGCCCAGGACCTATCCTGCTGTATAAGTAGGGTCGTCCTGTACAGCAGTAGCCTGGGACCTATCTTGCTGTGTAAGTGGGGCCCTAATGTACAGCAATAGGCCAGGATCTATCCTGTTGTATAAGTGGGGCCCTCCTGTACAGCAGTAGCCTGGGACCTATCCTGCTGTATAAGTGGGGCCCTCCTGTACAGCAGTAGCCTGGGACCTATCCTGCTGTATAAGTGGGGCCCTAATTTACAGCAGTAGCCCAGGACCTATCCTGCTGTATAAGTAGGGTCGTCCTGTACAGCAGTAGCCTGGGACCTATCTTGCTGTGTAAGTGGGGCCCTCCTGTATGTCTTTTATTATATCAGTTGATACCTAGAAACAGTCAATAAAACCATAAAAACCATCCTAGAAAACACCTTAAAATCACTACTTTAAACCAAAGATGAAGCCAGAATTTTTCCTTTCCCATCATGTACTTCATGGGGCAGGACTCTTTTTATACTGTGCACATAAATACACAGACCCATTCTTTTTTTTTCCCCATATCTAGGTCAAAATTTACAGCTTAATTTATCTGGGGGAGTTGAGCTCATGAAACAGATCTTTTGTGCAGCCCCTGGCATCAGAAATTTAGCTCGCATGATAAATTAGTGAAAGGGTTAATATTTTGTTTTGATAGGGTTAACTTATCACAATTAAGAACCCAGGAAAAATACTTAGATTTTTTAAATGATCTAACGGCTGAAAATAAACTCCCAAAGTTGAATGCCTAGAATTGCCACTTTTGTTTTTTCTTTGGGTTTTTTCCTTTTGGAAAATTTCAAAATCTTGTTTATCCTCATTCATTTTTCTGTTTGCCATCCAAGTCTGAATAGCCCCCCCAAAGGGAAAACCCAAAAAACGGGTTTTAAATCTTCTGTTTTCCCAAACCCGGGATGAAGACCAGGGTATCATCGTAAAAAAATTGAAAATAAACTTTTTGGGCATCCAGAAAGTCAGGTTAATAAAAATTTAATAAAAAATAAAAATAATAATAAAAATTTAAAAATTTAAAAATAAAAATTTTATTTTTTTTTTATTTATTTTTTTTTTTAAATTTGAGCAAAACATACAGGGTAAAAAAAAATTACAGAAAAGAGCAGCTCCCCAAAAGCCACTTTTTACTATGCTTTAGCATTTCGGGCGGGTTTTAAAAATTTAAACCCTTAAATTAACAAAAGCAAGGATGAATTCAGGAAAAACCATTAATGTAAACGATTATCATAAAGCAAAAGTGGTATTAAAAAGGAAAAGGTTTCATATGGTTCCCATTCGGGTCATTTGAAGGATTCTGTTAGGTAGTGTATTTTAAAAAAAAATTTAAAGTTAGATTCGGTTTTAGGTTTAACATTTATGTGATTAATTGTGAGAAACATTTAAGATATAAAATTTTTAAGGTTCATTTTATTCAGTTTTTATTTGGTTTTGGGTGGAAGTAAGTGACCCTTTGGGAGTAGAGACTTGAATTTATAAACCCAAGGTTTTTTTCTTTTATATTTACAGGTAATGAATTCCAGATTTTAGGGCCTTTTTTGTGCATTGGTTTTTCCCCCTTTTGTGTGAGATGAACACGAGGAACTCAAAGAGTGATCGTGCCTTGTGTTAGGTCATGTGTTCTTTTTGAGGGGGGAAAGGGAAATTTGTTTGAGGGGAGGGTTAATATCAGATTTAAATTTGTTCTATGTATGAAATAGGTGCATTTAATAAGTTGGATTTTTTTGTTTGGTGAGTGGGTTTTTGTATTAAAATTTTTGGTGGGGAGGTGCTCCCTGTAGTGAGAATTTGTTATCTTCTAACTGCACCCCCGGGGTTGGGGTTTTGGTGGGGTTGAGAGGGTTTAAAAATTGTTGTTGAGCCCATGCCAAATTTCCCGTAGGTGAGATAGGGGTAAAAAAGAGATTTGATAAGGGCCAGGAGGGTTTGGATGTGGAACATATTTACCGTATCTTCGTTTAGATGCCTACGTTTTGGGAAAAATTTTCTTAAAAAATTTTTTGGGTATATGTGATGAAATTTGAGTCTTTATCAAGGTGGTTTCCTAAAAATTTTCCCTCTGTTAGTTTTGGTGATGGGGTGACCCGTTTTTCTTTATTTTAAAAGGGGGGACTTCTGAAGCTCTTTTCCCAAACTAAAATGAAGTGGGTTTTGCCCAATGTTTAGTGAAAGTTTTTTGGGCCTCATCCAGGTGATATTTTCTGAAATTGGGGTTTTTTTACAGTATTGGTTTGGTGACTGGGCTCGGGTGAGAGAAAGACGTATTTTGTGTCTTTCCAAATGGGGGGTTTTGGAGTTAATCCCGATTTTTTGGGAAAGGTTTCATTTTGTATGGGAAAAAAAGAAAAAGGGGGGGAAAGGGACATTCCCTGGGGGGACCCCAACTGAAATTTGGGTTGCGCAGAAGATTTTGGGCCCCATTTGCGTACACATTTGGCTTCTGTTGGGGGAGGTATGATTTGGGGGTTAGTTGAGGGAGTGCCCTTTTTATACCATAGTGGAAAATTTTTACGTGGGAGAAAGGCCCATGGGCAACTGTACCCAAAAGCTTTCGAAAGTCATTAAAGACCCCCGTGGGATTTCTTTTTTTCTTTGGGCGGGATTTTTGTTTTTGCATGTGTTAATAGCATAATTAGTTTTTTTTATTAGGCCTGAACCCAAAATTGGGGGGGGGTTTTTTGGAGTATGTTTTGGGAGTTTAAGGTAGGATTTGATTCTTTTATAAATTTAAATTTTTCAAAGATTTTTGGGGAGGGGGTGAAAGGTTGGATTTTTGGCCTATGTTATTAACTCTGTTGGTTCCTCCTTTGTGGTTGGGGGGGTGCCCCTTGCTATTTTGAGTATTTAGGGAAGGGGGGAGGATTCGATGGATTTGTTAAAGAGTTTTGAAATTTTGGAGATAGCACTTGTGACATTTTTTTGTATATAAAGGGGGGGAAAGGGATTTAAAATCTCGCCTTTTTTTTTAGTGCTTTGATAAAAAGGGAGACTTCGTTGGGTTAGTCGGAGCTAGGAACAGTGTGTTGGGTGGGTTCCCGGGTAAAGGTAGTTTTTGGGTGGGGTATCGGGGCTTGGGATTTTTTTTGGCGGGTTTTTGTCCTTTAGTGGAGAAGAAATTTTGAGTCTGTTTGCTGTTTTCTGTTGGTGGGGGTTGGGGTTTTTCCTTATTTTTGCAAATTTTTTATTTGGGCTTTTTCGTGATATCTTTTTTTTTCCCCCGAATTTTTTATGGGGTTTTTCCGGGTTTTTTTTTTATCCCCTGAAAGTTGGATAATTGTTCTCAAAAATGCAATTTTTTTCCCCTTTTATCGGGGGGTTTGGAAATTGACAAAAGTAACGTTTTGGGTTTGGTTCGGGGTATGGGACCCTTTCTGTACTGTTTTTATATTGGTGTTTTGTATTTAGGATTTGAGAATCCCGGGGGGGGTTAGCCGGGGGGCTGTTCAGTCTCTTTGCTGTCTTCTGTTTAGTTTTTTTACCCCCTTTTTGCTTGTTATAGAGGTACTGTTGGGTCTTTTTTAGAAAATTTTTAAATTCATTCGTCAATTTTCTGTATAGATTTCTAGCTCAGTGTCCCAAATTTCAATGTTTCCCCTAATGCTGTTGGGGAAGTTATTAAGGGCCCTGCCTCATTTTTGAGCCCGAAGGTGACTTTGTAGTGTTTTGGGGGAAATTTTTTACCAAGAGTTGTTTGGGGGAAAGGGGGGGGTTTAGTGGTCTGGGGATTATCTTTAATTATCCCCTGTTTTTTAAAGGGGTTAGGGGTGTTGGCCCAAGTTTTTGGTAAAGTGGGGGAAACATTTAGTTTTCTGTAACTTTGTGGGTTTTGTTCCTTTTTGGTAGTAACATACATTTAAATCTTTGGGTGTTTGTGAATTCAGAAAAGTGTGGGTTGGTCTTGTAGGAGTTTTATATTGAAGTCACCGAGAGTAGTAAGTAAATCTTTGTTCATGCGTGCATATTTAAATATCCCTTCTTTTTTGGGACTAAATTGGCTAATTTTTGACTGTGGAACTTGTAGATGTTTTTCAATGTGAGGGGTTTTTTTGTAGGTATTTTTGGGTTTGAAAATTTAAAATTTATATATTCCCCATGTTCCTCCCTTGTGCAAGTTTTAGTGATACCCTTCTAGTTGGGGCTGAGTAGTTTTATGGCTGTGCCACCCCCTTTTTGGTCTGGCCCTTTCAGTTTTTTATGGGGTGTGTAACCAGGGGTTGGGGGGATAAAAAATCTGTACTATTTTGGCTTTTAAACCCGGTTTTTGTTTGGGGTAATGAGGGCATATTGGCAGTAAGGAAATTTTGTAATGCTATGAGGTCATTTTTAAAAATTGTTGCTTTTTAAAAATTGATATTGTTGTTAAAAACAGTTATGTTGTTGTTGGCACTGAGAAGTGCCTTTTATTGTTTTTGCAGTGTTGTAAATTTTTGTAAAATGTTTGATTCCCTTTAAAATCATTAATAAGAGGGTTTGGTTTTCAGGATCAATGCTTGTAATCATAAAATTTGTAATGGGAAACTTTTAGTTAGAAATTTAAATTTAAACCAAAATATAAAGTCTTAAACTAAAAAAGAGACCTTTTAATTTTTAAACCCAAATTTTAAAAAAATGAGTAAGGGATAATACAAAAAAAGTGGGTGTATATTTTAGAGCTTGGGAATATGATAGGGAGGTAGTACTTAAAGGTAATTTTTTAAAGTTAGAATTAATTTGTTTAAAATTTTAATAAAAGGGGGTAATATAGGTTTGGGTGAAGAATTTAAAAATTTGGGAATCAAAAAAAATGGCTTTGGGAAAATAATGGCCCAAAAATTTTGAAAATTTTTTCTACTTTTTGCACCCGAGAAAAGCACCCTTTTTATTTTAACAATTGTGGTTTATTTTAAACTAGGAAAATTATATTTAAAACTAAAATAAAGGAGAAAAAAATATAAAGGGAAATAAAATTAAGTAATGGTAAGCCCAAAAATTAAAAGGAAAAGATGGTAGGAATTATAATATAAAAATTTAATATAAAAATACAATTTAAATGGGGGACTTGCAATTGTTTCTAGAGTCTGGGATAGGTTTTTGCCAAAATCAAGTTTTTAAAATATAGATTTTAAAATTTACAAAAAAAAATTCACAAAATTAAAATCCAAAAAAATAATAGTAAAAAATCCCCAATGGTAAGTTTTTGGTTAAATTTTAAAATGATAGTATGAGGTAGAAGGTACCCCGGTACACAGGTTTCAAAGGATAAAACAAAGGGTTTGGGGTTGAATTTTAAAAACTTGAAATTTTTGGGAACAAAATTTTTATGGGAAGTATTAAAAAAATGTTTAATGTTTCAAAAAAAAAAATTGAAAAGGGGTAAATTTTGGTGTTTAATAAAAATTTTTTTTTAAAAATAAAGATTACAAAAAAAGTGAAAAAGTTTAAAGTTTTTTTCATTCAATATTGCACTGGGAGTTTTACTTGAGGTTATATGGAGTACAGGTAATTAAAAGTAATTTAGGTATTTTTAAAATTTGGGGATTAAAAAAGGTAAATTTAAATTTGACAAGTAATGGTTAAATTTAAAAATCAAAAAAGTTTTGTGTAAATAGAAAAAATTTTTGTAAAAATGATTTTTTTTAATTTTAGTAAGTAATAATTGACGTATTTTAAAAAAAAAAGGGTAGTAATAAAGGACAGAGAAAGTATCAATTCAGCTTAAAGTTTTAAAAACGAACAATAGTAAATAAGAAAATCCTAAGGGGATTTTTGGTTTTCTAGTAAAATTAAAAAAAGAGGTTGTTGGAATTTTTAAATTTCTAAGGATTGTACAATTTAAATTTGAACAAAAATGGGGGCAAAAACAACATACACTACGTTGGCTTTTAAAAATTTGGGCATTGTTTGTTAATTTTTGTAAGGGTTTGAATTTCCCCCAGAAATCGTTTATAGATTTTTTCTCGTTCGTGATTGTGTTCAGTTGGAAACCCACATTTTTTTTTCCCAACAGAAAAAATTTTCCCTCCCGTGTGAAACTTTGGGGTTTTGTGTCATTTTCTCTCGCTTAAGTTTTCTGCCCCTTTTACAGGAGGGTTTTGGGGTTTTTGGTAAGGCACCGTTTAAGTATACCCCCTTTCTTTACCCTTTTTTAAAATTTCAAAAAATTTTAAACTTTTTCCTGTCATGTGGTGGAATCTAAGCTTAAAACTTTTTCTACCCCTGGGTTTCCTGTAAACCTGGCTTTTTTATTTCAGACTTGGGTACTTTTTTCCCAGTTTGGTCCCTTTTTTATCTGCAGAGTAAATTTCCCTTTTTGTTTTTTTTGGTTCATTTTCATGGGAAAAAATGGACTGTTAATATTACTGCGTCCCCATTTGTTTATCTTGCCAGTTTTTTTCTTTTGGAGAGCAAAATAGTCAAAGAATGGTTATCTTAAATTGGTTTTTCCATTGTTTTACTGCTTCCCTTTAAAACCTTTTTATTAAGAGATATTATTTGTTTTGGGGATGGCTATCTATGACTGTTTTGGGTGGGCTTGTCACGTTTGTTCATTCCCGGTGTTGAAAAATTTTGTTCAGATGAGGATTTTTTTTTTCGAAATTTTGGGAAACCTGGTTTTTGTTTTGGGGAGCGTCTCCCCGAAGATTTTATTTTCCCAAAACTAAGTTGGAATGGGGGACTTTAGGGTTTTTCTGGGGTCGTTGGTCATTAAATGAGGACTAATTGGGGGTTTTAATTCCCGGGGAAAAGAAAGGGGGGGGATGGGCGGCGGGAGCCATGTTTGTTGTTTTTTGTTGTGGTTTTCGCCCCGGGGTTGTGGGAGTGGGGTGGTTGCTGGGCCCCGGCCCGGGGGTTTCCCGACTACACTTGTTGAATAGTTGATTTTTTTGGTGTTTTCTTGCTGGCCTTGGTGCTGTTTCCTCTTAGGGTTTTCGCCCAAAAATACTACAGGAATTTTTGTTGTTAAAAAGAAAATTTTTTGGGATAAAAAAGGGTTGGGGGTTTCCCCCCGGGGGGGGCCGGGCCCCGGCGGGGGTTTCTTTCGGTTTGTGTGCAGTCTTCCTTTGATCTCTTTATTTTTGATTTGTAGGTTTTCCCCTGTTGGGAATCTTTGGTCATTTGGGTGCTACGTTTTGGGGGAGTGCAGTTTTGCCCTTTTAATAGGTTTTATATGGAGCATTGGTTTGCTTGGTAGTTGGAAGGGAAAGTAAAGGGGCTTGGAAGTTTGCTGCTGCGCTGCCTTGTTTAAAAAAGGGAATTTTTTAAAAATAATAAAAATTTTAATAATAATAAATTTATTTCTTTGTTAAAAGGTTTTCCCAAAGTTTTAAAATTACAATTTTGTTTGCTAAGGGACAAAGATACCTATCAATGCCCAGGGATTTTGGGAAAAAATAATTTCCCAATACAAAGTAACTAAATTTTTAAAAATAGATAAGTAATAGTACATAGTTAAATTTTTTCTTAAAACTAAAAATTTGAATAGTGGGGTTTGCTGGGTTTTTCAATCTTTTTTGGGGCTTAATAAATTTTGTATTAAATTTTGTACAAATCTTAATTTACAAGGGAAAGGTTTTCAAAGGGGGGTTAAAAATTTTAGGGGGGCAGGGTTTAAAAGCCCCGGGGGCACATGTTTAAAAATAGTCGTAGATGTTTTGGTTGATTTGGTTAATATTGTGAGATAAGATGATTTTTTCGCAGAGTCCTAAATTTAAAAGTTGTCTGGGGATCCTTGACTTGTTCCAGTAGCGAGTTCCAGATCTTTGGGCCTTTTATGTGCATAGCATTCTTGCATAGTGAGAGTTTTACTCGAGGGATGTTGAAAAAGGCCTTATGCCTTGTATTGTGACTGTGCATTCTGTTGTAACTGTCGAGGAGTAGTTTAAAGGGAGGGTTTACAGTGTGTGGAACAGGTTATTGGTGATCCGAAAGCGGATGAGTGAATGATACGTCTTTGGAGGCTTCTTAGTTTATTTGTAAATGTCGTGGTGGGTACACAGGCTTGTGTGTTGTGCCCATGGCCCAGTAGGGCCATGCCCACGAGGGAGAGAGCTAGTATGACTTGTTGACTTCTGTTAGGCCGCTGAGTGAGTGCGCGAGTGGGCCCAGTGTCCCATTGACTTTTGGCTGGCCTAGAGGGCAGCACCTTAGTGCTGCGAAATATAAACTAAGCTGGCAGACAGCATAGGCTGTGCAGACAGTACAGGCTGTCTACATAGGTTTGGCCACCTACCTCGCGTCGTCCCGACGCTAACAATAATGGTGGTAAAAAAAACTCGGTCTCTCTCTCGTAGGAACAGGGCACAGAACACAACATAAAAAACATGTATACAGTGGACCCTTAACTAATGATGGCATCACCTAATGTTAAATCCGGCTAGCGATACATTTTAGTGCAAAAATTTTGCTTCGGCTAGCGCTTAAAAACTCACCCAACGCGATACGTTCGAGACGCGTCCACGTGTGGCCTGAGCACGCCTCACTTGTCCCGTGGGTGCCAGTGTTTACAAGCCAGCCACTGCGGTCGCATCCAAGCATACATTCGGAACATTTCATATTATCACAGCGTTTTTAGTGATTTTACCTGCAAAATAAGTCACCATGGGCCCCAAGAAAGCTTCTAGTGCCAACCCTACAGGAAAAAGGGTGAAAATTACTATGGATATGAAGAAAGAGATAACTGCTAAGTACAAAAGTGGAGTGCATGTCTCCGAGCTGGCCAGGTTGCATATGAAACCCCCAATCAACCATCGCTACTATTGTGGCCAAGAAAACGGCAATCAAGGAAGCCGTTCTTGCCAAAGGTGCAACTTTGTTTTCGAATAAGAGATCACAAGTGATAGAAGATGTTGAGAGACTGTTATTGGTGTGGATGAACAAAAAACAGATATCAGGAGATAGCATCTCTCAAGCAGCCATATGTGAAAAGGCTAGGAAGTTGCATGAGGATTTAATTAGAAAAATCCCTTCAACTAGTGGTGATGTGAGTGAATATAAGGCCAGCAAAAATTGGTTTGAGAGATTTAAGAATCGTAGAAGCATACATAGTGTGATAAGGCATGGTGAGGCTGCCAGTTTGGACCACAAAGCAGCTGAAAAATATGTGCAGGAATTCAAGGAGTACATAGACAGTGAAGGACTGAAACCTGAACAAGTGTTTAATTGTGACGAAACAGGCCTGTTTTGGAAGAAAATGCCAAACAGGACCTACATTACTGAGGAGAAAAGGCACTCCCAGGACATTAAAGCCTATGAAAGACAGGCTTACTCTCTTGATGTGTGCTAATGCTAGGGGTGATTGCAAAGTGAAGCCTTTATTGGTGCATCACCTGAAACTCCCAGAGTGTTCAGGAAAAACAATGTCCTAAAGGCTAATTTGTGTGTGATGTGGAGGGCAAACAGTAAGGCATGGGTCACTAGAGACCTTTTCTATGACTGGTTACACCATGCATTTGCCCCCACTGTGAAAAGTTACCTCCTGGAAAATAAATTGGACCTTAAGTGCCTCCTGGTATTAGACAATGCTCCTGGTCATACTTCAGACATGGCAGAGTGACTTTCTGGGGACATGAGCTTCTTTAAAGGGTCAAGTTTTTGCCCCCAATACCACACCTCTCCTGCAGCCCATGGACCAGCAGGTCATTGCAAACTTCAAAAACTCTACACAAAAGCTGTTTGAAAGGTGCTTTGTAGTGACCACAGACACTCAATTGACTCTAAGAGAGCTTTGGAGTGATCACTTTAGCATCCTCAATTGTGTAAACCTTATAGGTAAGGCTTGGGAGGAAGTGACTAAGAGGACCTTGAACTCTGCTTGGAAGAAACTGTGGCCAGAATTTGTAGACAAAAGGGATTTTGAAGGATTTGAGGCTAACCCTGAGAAGTGTATGCCAGTTGTGGAGGAATAAATTGCAGCATTGAGGAAGTCCTTGGGGTTGGAGGTTAATGGGGAGGATGTGGAAGAGTTGGTGGAGTAGGACAATGAAGAACTAACCACTGATGAGCTGCAAGATCATCTTCAACAGCAAGAGGCCAGACCTGAGGAAACTGCTCTGGAGGAGGGGATACAAAAATTGAGGAAGTTGCCTACTTCAAAGATTAAGGAAATGTGTGCAAAGTGGCTTCAAGTGCTAACCTGTTTTGATGAAAATCACCCTCACACAGCTATTGCAAGCTGTGCTGGTGATTATTACACTGACAATGTTGTGACCCACTTTAGGAAAGTCATAAAGGAACGGGAGGTACAGGCCTCTATGGACAGATATGGTGTGCGACAGAGGTCCAGTGGCTCTGAAGCTGGTCCTAGTGGCATTAAAAGAAGAAGGGAAGTAACCCCGGAAAAGGACTTGCTACCTCAAGTCCTAATGGAAGGGGACTCCCCTTCTAAACATTAACAACATCCACACTCTCCCCTCCTCCCATCCCATCAATCATCACCAGATCTTCAATAAAGGTAAGTGTCAGTTTGTGTGTATTAAAATTAATATTTCATGTGGTAATAAAAATTTTTTTTTCATACTTTGGGGTGTCAGGAATGGATAAATTTGATTTCCATTATTTCTTATGGGGAAAATTAATTCAGCTAACAATAATTTCAGCTAACGATGAGCTTTCAGGAACGGATTAATATAGTTAGCTGAGGGTCCACTGTATACATATGGACATGGAAAAAAAAACTTCCTGCAGGGAGGGAAGAAAAAATCATGTAGCGTGTGCTAAACATCGTGGTCATAGGCAGTGAGCGTCGATGGGCATCACTGCACGCCTTCCTGCGTCTGGACAGATACTGCAACACAGGAGACATTGGTGCAGCTGACCTGTGATGTAATAGGTTGCGGTCTCCTCTAGAACGGTGAAGCAGTCATCATAGGAGTCACTGCAGGTTTCACTCAACCTGGGGCATGACATGCTGGTGCCCTCGAGTGAGGCGTCAACAAAACTCGGCAACTGTGCAGGACTTCTGGCAAGTGACTCAGGAGGACACTTCTCGACTGGTACTGTCGCTGGGCTGTCACTGCCTGCGAGCGTGGAGTGAGTCATGGAGCGAGTCGTGGCAGAGACGACTGGGCGAAACATCTGGGAATCGTAACATCATACACCAGACTGCAGTGAGCAAGCTGGCAGTCAAAGTGACATCATCTTTGTACAGGCTGCTCACTGAAGCTTGTGACACGAGGCTGACACAGCGCCTGCCGACAGGGCTAACTGTGGCTTGATGAGTAGCATTCTCTCGGCAGTTGGAGTTATACCAGAGGTTAGTCTAAGCGTCCCCAGACTTGTTTCTCTACATATAACTGCACTCTGGAGGTGAAGTGAAACAAATCTCGATGGGAATCGTAGCAGGTACGATTCTGCAGAACATCATGAGCAGCGAACAATAAGAGCTTTCTGTACAAGAGGCTCGGTCGCTTGGGATGACTAATATCAGCTGTCAAACGTGCTGGTCACACCAGGTGACTAACACAGTGGTGCTACTCAGGGGTCTGGCCGCAGACCACACTGGACTCACGGAAAACTTTACACACACCCGCAGTACATGCGGTACAACATGGCTTAAACTAGCAAAAGATGTTTTTCTGTGCACAAAACTGACACTAAGCTATATACTAACATGTTAGAACACTGACCGAGAGGAATTAACACGACATATATCTTCTCTCAGTCTTCTCGACAGTACTGACATAATTACAGAAACACTCGATGTGACATCATGTGATGTCAGGCATGATATCAGCAGCATTATGATGTCAGCAGACATCTCGAGGTGATGTCAGCAGACATCGTGATGTCATGAAGTCGGGCAGCAGACCCACAGCATGTGGCGTGGGACATCTGGCAACTCACGTGGCTCGTAGGTCCACGAGACATCGTCCACACCCCATGTGGCGTCAGGATCCACGTAGCATGATCTACGTGGCATGCTGATCCACATGGCTTGCTGATCGACATGGCTTGCTGATCTACATGGCTTGCTGATCCACGGGGCTTGCTGATCCACATGGCTTTGTGATCCATGTGGCTTAGTGATCTACGTGGCATGCTGATGCACGTAGCTTCGAGTGGCCTCGGGCACTCAGATACACAGCTCTGGCAAAGAATTCACACAAAAAACAGCAGAAAACACAGCAGAGGGAGTGAACACATAGTGGTGGAGTGGTAGTGTGGTGGCGAGGAGCATGGGTGAGTGTATGGCAAGGGAGGATCTGGCCACTTCCTCCTCTCAAACCCACAACATGGCGAAATACTCACACTGGATGCAGAAATCACCACAAAACTCACCTCTGGCTTGCTGAAACAGCTGTGTTGAGCTGAGCAACAACAGCAACATACAAGTGATGCTGAACATGTGACTTGAGAAACAGCATGGGACGCTGTAGCGTGGGGTCACTGGAATGCCACTTACAATTCTTGAAGAAATTTGGCAAATTTCGGCTAGATCCTGCTTGTACCTGTGTCTGGATGCTGAAACGTGCAGACATGACATCAGGATAACTCGATGAGAGACGGATGCTTCTTGCATGGGGTGATGAAGTGAAGATGACTTCATCCCTCTTCCTTCCTCTCGGGCAACACAACTTGCTGCGACCACAGCTTCCCACCAATGTGAAACAGGTTATTGGTGATCTGAAAGCGGATGAGTGAATGATACATCTT
>NW_026467953.1:0-12923 GCF_026875155.1 Cherax quadricarinatus | reverse complement strand
CACCACACACACCACACACAACCATACACACACCACACACACACCACACCACAACAACACACACAAATGCAATAAGAATGGAAAAAGTACAAAAGGCAAAAACAACGAAAATAGGAGATCGCCAAGCCAGGAACGAGTCGCACAGGTAAGGAGGGGGGCCCCCAGGACAGTATAAAATGACATAGCATCGAGAATCAAGACTGACCCGAAACTGTTGTATACCCACATCGGGGAGGAAGACAACAGTCAAAGACCGGGGACAGTTTAAGGGAAGAAGGGGGAGAATACAAGAAATGATCGGGAGGTATGTGAGGAGCTAAAAAGGAGATTTAAAGGGAAGTTTTTACAGTAGAGACGGGAAAGGGCTGGGGGAAAGAAGCACGGGGGAACATCAAGGGGGAAATATCCCAAAAAGTTTGGAGACATCAACAACCGGGGAGGAGGGAAGAAGTCCTAGCGACCTTGTACTCAAAGCGAGGGCCCCGGACACCCCCAGGGGGTTTTTTAAAAAAGGAGCGAGTGCTGGCGTCCTAAAACCACAACTTCAACAACCCCTTAAAAAGGGGCAACCCTGAGAAATGGAAGACAGCAAATGTAGCCCCTATTTTAAAAGAAAGGAAAAAAAACGGGGCACTAAACTACAGACCTGTTCCTCTACTGTTTTTGGTGCAAAGTCGGGAAAAGTTTCAGGAGGAGGGTCGAACACCTGGAAGGGAACAAGTTTATAAATGAAAACCAGCATGGGTTCATGGAAGGCAAATCTTGTATCACAAACCTCCTGGAGTTTTATGACAAGGAAAACAGAAGTGAGACACGAGAGAGAGGGTTGGGTAGATTGCGTTTTTCTAGACTGCAGGAAGGCCTTTGACACAGTTCCCCACAAGAGATTAGTGCAGAAGCTGGAGGATCAGGCGCATGTAACAGGGAGGGCACTGCAATGGATCAGGGAATACCTGTCAGGGAGGCAGCAACGAGTCATGGTACGTGAAGAGGTATCACAGTGGGCGCCTGTGACGAGCGGGGTCCCACAGGGGTCAGTTCTAGGACCCGTGCTATTTTTGATATATGTGAACGACATGATGGAAGGAATAGACTCTGAAGTGTCCCTATTCGCAGATGATTTGAAGTTGATGAGAAGAATTAAATCGGATGAGGATGAGGCAGGACTGCAAAGAGACCTGGAGAGGCTGGACATGTGGTCCAGTAACTGGCTTCTCGAATTCAATCCTGCCAAATGCAAAGTCATGCAGATTGGGGAGGGGCAAAGAAGACCGCAGACAGAGTATAGGCTAGGTGGACAAAGACTACAGACCTCACTCAGGGAGAAAGACCTCGGGGTGGCCATAACACCGAGCACGTCACCGGAGGCACACATCAACCAAATCACTGCTGCTGCATACGGGCGCCTGGCAAACCTGAGAATAGCGTTCCGATACCTTAATAAGAAATCGTTCAAGACACTGTACGCTCTGTATATTAGGCCCATACTGGAGTATGCAGCACCAGTCTGGAACCCACACCTGGTCAAGCACGTCAAGAAGTTAGAGAAAGTACAAAGGTTTGCAGCAAGGCTAGTCCCAGAGCTCAGGGGAATGTCGTACGAGGAAAGGTTGAGTGAACTCGAACTGACGACACTGGAGGACAGAAGGGTCAGGGGAGACATGATAACGACATACAAGATACTGCGGGGAATAGACAAGGTGGACAGAGATAGGATGTTCCAGAGAGGGGACACAGGAACAAGGGGTCACAACTGGAAGCTGAAGACTCAGACAAGTCACAGGGACGTTAGGAAGTATTTCTTCAGTCATAGAGTCGTCAGGAAGTGGAATAGCCTAGCAAGTGAAGTAGTGGAGGCAGGAACCATACATAGTTTTAAGAAGAGGTATGATAAAGCTCAGGAAGCAGAGAGAGAGAGAGGACCTAGTAGCGATCAGTGAAGATGCGGGGCCAGAAGCTGAGTCTTGACCCCTGCAACCACAATTAGGTGAGTACAATTAGGTGAGTACACACACCACACACATCGCACACACCACACACATCGCACACACCACACACACACACACCCCACACACACACACACCACACACACACACACACCACACACACACACACCCCACACACAAAACATACACCACGCACACACACACCACACACACACACACACCAAAACCACACACACCACACACACACACACCCCACACACCACACACACCACACACATCGCCCCACACCACACACCACACACCACAAAAAAAACACACCATACACACCACACACTAAAACACACACACTCACCACACACCACACACACACCACAAAACACACACACACCACACACGCGCACACACCACACACACCACACACAACACACACACACACACACACACACATTTACAGACAATGCGTATACCAAAGTAATTAGCACAACAGCCCAAAGTAATGGGTAATATCACTGTCATCTCGTAGAAATTGGGGTTATTTAACATTTAGCCATTGTGTAACAAGCATTACCTTATATACTAAATACGTTCATTATAATTTTAAAAATAATAATTAGTAAAAGTATCGGGCTTAAAATTGCGTATTTCTTTGGGTTTTTCTGATTTTTTCCATTGTTCATTACTTATATAATTATAATAATGAGAATAATTAGAATAATAATAATAATGTTTAATAAACTAATATCACTTAAGGGGGACCAAATATCAGCATTATTAGCTATATCATCATTTGTTCTCTACTTACCTGATCGCTATTGTGTAATATTTCTTGTCAAAATTTTACAAATATTAAATTGGGAAGATATACTACATGTGTTAGTATGAGCAATTTTCTTACCAAAACGCAAAAGAAAGGAAGACCTGGGATTGAGTTTCGACCTTGTGTACTTGGACATCACTAATGGTCAGCTCTGTGTCAGGCTACAATTTTCCCTGGCTAACTAAGGTTTTAAAAAGCCATATATATTATACATTTTATAAAATATTTATTATTTATATATATATATTAATATTTTATATATATATATATATATTATATATATATATATATATTCCCCATGTAAAGTGGCCAGGTTACGTTGGTTATGCCTCCAGTAAACATCTGAAAATGATATAGGTATCTCTGATAGTGAAATTTACCATACTGTCTCAGCTTTGTCCTTCAGGCTATATTTCTGTATTTACTTTAGCTGTTTTCCTCAGTTATTGGCTGCATTTACAACCTAATCATGTTTCATTGCATAAAGATCACAGTTTGTGATTTTTTCTTACTATAGAATTATGGAGGCAATATACAAATAACCCGCACATAGGAGAGAGGAGCTTACGACGACGTTTTAGTCCGACTTGTATCATTACAAAGTCACACTGTGACTGAAAATGGTCCAAGTCGGTCCGAAACGTCGTCGTAAGCTCCTCTCTTCTATGTGCGGGTTATTTGTGTATTGTTCCAGTCACGGTATTGTGCCTTTTTTATTGTTTATGGAGGGCAGTTTGGACTGGTCCCACTAGTCACCGACGAATTTGAATACCAACATTCTCCAGATGATCAGCGCCATTAAACTTTACTTGGACGACTTCTCCCTTTTCAATGTTACGTTGAAAATGGTATAAATTAGCGTCAAATTGATGAGTAAGACACAGCTGCAACAGTTAGCTATCTTAATTATTGAAAAGTTTAACCTAGCTACTAGGCTTTTACAAATACAGAGTACACAGGAGATATTACATAGGTAAGGCCCATCTGCGCTGGTTATCACATGGTCCTGTGTTACGAAGAGTTATCCTTCTCGGTAGTTATCCTGCAATCAAAACCCATCCTTCGACTAGTGGTTATCCTTCCAGTAGTTGTTTCCGCAAGTAGTAATCCATCCATCAATAATCACATTTCCATAGTAAGCACTAACAAAAACCATAAAGACTAAAGTCGCTACATCTCCATATTATGTTCATACTTACACTGTTTCTCGTAATCAAGCTTTCGTCTCTCTCTTCCTTTTCTCTCTCTCCTCTTTTTTTCCCTGATGTCCTCTCTTACCATACTCTCATTTCCTTTACTAAGCAATCATCTCCTCCTTTCTGCCTTCATTATCTTACCCTGATGAATTGCTTTGTTAGTATCATCATATATCACTATGCACTTCGTTTATCAACATGGTATCATTTCTGCATTTATTGAAACTCTCTTTTTATTATTTAAAAGAGACTTATAACGTCTAGGACTGTATCTCCGGGTCCTGTTTTCCATGATTCAACTCACTGATGGATAGGCAGCCTTCTGTTTTTTTTTTCTAATTATTAACTACTCGACTTTATCTTCAGGTTTTATCAGAAGAGGAACACACAAAACATTTTCCTAGTAACACTCAACCAAAAACTTCAAGTCGCTAATTTCTCAATTTTTGCATACTTACACTTTTTCTTGTATTCAACTTCTTTTTTTTTTACCTCTCCCGATGGTTAAATTTTGATAGCAGATATTTTTTACAAAGGACTTCATTAGTATTTTCTCCCCATCATCTTTCTTTATTGAATTGCTTGAATAATATCTGCGTATTCAATGCACTCGATAAGTAAAAATTCTACTTTAAGCATTTTTGAAATCTTTTTACCTTTTAAACAAAGTGTTAACCTAGGCTTTTCGGTCGGGAGTTTCCAGATTCACTACCTGATGGCTAGGCAGCCTTGTATTTTTTTCTAATTAAATGTTTAAAGGTTTATTGAGGTCGGTTATCTCAGAATGAGGATTCACACAACCTCTCGCTCACTTTCGGAGAGGGTCTTTTTAGACTCTGTGTAATTGCATCTTACACCTCTTGTGTTACCTATTTGTTTTCTTTCCTTTCGTTAAATTATTCAAAAATTATTGATGCTAGTTGGCAGGTTTAACTAAACGTTTTAGTACATATTTTGCCACGTTTTCATCAATTTCGTTCCATAACGAATTTATTTTTTTGGGTACGCGATAAATGACCGAGTAAAAATTCTAGTTAAGCCCTCATGAAACGTAATTACAAGTTTTAAAACAAAACCATCGTCGGTCTGGAGTTTAAATCTTAGTGAAATTGGCTCGGCTTTTTTTGTTAGTTGGTTTTGAAAGCGTTATTGAGGCGTTTTTCAGAACCTGGGCTTACTTACAATTGCTCACATTCTAGATAATGTCATTGTGACTTTGAATTTTGCTACTTCCTCTCTATTGATTTAAGAATTCCCCTGTTTTTCTTTCCGTTTTTTGTTCATTTTGTTTTCTGTTTGGAGGTTTTGTCTTGATCGCGGGTTTTTCCCCACGTTAGGGACTGTAATTTCGCTTAAAATTGTATTTTTATTGTGTTCCCAGTATACAATGAATTTTGAAATATTTTGTCCCCTACAAAATCATATCATTACAAGAAACACCTCAATCCAACTTGTGTGTACATATTAGTTGAAATTTGCCCTTGGGGTTTTTGACGCTTATCTAGCATGATGTTTTATAATGTTATAATGCTCACTTTAATTTTTCCTCCTGTATTTTCTCACTTTTTTTGGAAGCAGAATAAACCATTTTTCTGTTTACCGTTGTTTGTGCTGTTTTGACTTTACTGCCGGATGTTTGAGATCTCTTCGCAGTTTTTTATCTAGGATGGTATATTCAATGTGTTAGTTCGTTTAATTAGGAATTAATACTAACTGGAATAATTTAATTTTAGAACTACTAGATATTGGGGAAAAAAGAACACTTGTACATATCCAGTGCCTTGTTTACACATAGCCGTATAGCCCGGGTATAGCGACTCTTTCTGTTATATATTGTGACTTTTCTTCCTTAGGCTCAGCATGGAACCTAATCACCATTTTTGCATTCAAATCAATTAACTGTGTCAACCTTAATAGATAGAACAAATTTTTTTTATACATGAAATTAAAGGATTACGAATTGTTAAATAAAAAATATCTATAAAATTGCTAGATAAAAAAATTCACTTGACTGAACAAGGTTTTAAAAAAGTCTAGGGACTAAGATTTTTTTTCATGTGCTTTTTCTTCCGGGCCCAAGCTGTGGGGACCGAAGTATCATGAATAAAATTTTGGCAAGGCAATGCAAAAAATTAGGGTTATTTCAGGCCAGGGTCACTTTTTATGTACAAAATGTTTAAATTTTTCCAGTAAAAATTTAAAGCCGGGTCGAGATAGAATATAACAAAAGGCTTTGTCTTCGCCGAGCTGGAAGAGACACGGGACGTTTTTGAAGGGCTCACAGATTGTTTTCCGTTTGTCATTTTGTTCTTCAAAGTTTAACATTGCTAACTTTCCAGTGAAAGGCAATGCTGGTGGAAAAACGGAACAAAATAATTCATGTTGCTGTTCTGCCAGGTTTGTTAATGGTTTTGATTTCAGTTTTCTGCGCTTTTTTGGTTCTTCAGCCACATGTAGGCAAGATTGCAGAAACTTTCTCGTTGAACATGCAAACTGAGGAAACCGACGGTATTAATATTCAGCGCTGGATCTAAAATGTTAGTCTTTAATTCTATTTTCAGACTTTTTGTTGTGAGTGGGTAAATAGCACTTTCCGCTTCAACAGAAACATAGGTACCGATATGGGGATAGATATATCAGGCTGCAGTGTAAAATCATTTTGATTTTTCTTTTTCAGTGGTTGGAAATACTTTCCATCAGTGATGGACATCATTGGTGAACAATAACCCATCAGTGATGTACATCAGTGGTGAACAATACCCATCAGTGATGTATATCAGTGGTGAACAATACCCATCAGTGATGTACATCAGTGGTGAACAATACCCATCAGTGATGTATATCAGTGGTGAACAATACCCATCAGTGATGTACATCAGTGGTGAACAATACCATCAGTGATGTATAACAGTGGTGAACAATACCCATCAGTGATTTTAATCAGTGGTGAACAATCCCCATCAGTGATGTATATCGTGGTGAACAATACCCATCAGTGATGTACATCAGTGGTGAACAATACCCATCAGTGATATATATCAGTGGTGAACAATACCCATCAGTGATGTATATCAGTGTTGAAAAATACCGAAATGATGAATAAGACTCTGGTGTATCTTTATTTTGTAGACGTTTCGCTCATCCGTGGCTTTATTGATACAATACAATGACATCATCTGCTGCACCTTATCCAGTATTCCTGCCTGTCCTTCAGACTCTTCAAGATTACATCGCTCATTCTAGGCAGCTAGGGGACTGATTACCTCGTCTTCTACTGTTTCTGTGTATAACTTTTCAGTTTCAGTTATGTCAATGAACTGCACTGATAATGCCACTGGACGGCGTAACGTCTACAAAATATACCCAGATGTTGCACGTGTCTATCACCTGTCAGTGATATTAGAAATTCCTGCAAGAGGAGTTACAAACAACTGTAAGGGATTTAAATGGAAACATGTCTAGGAAACCCCTGTCAGAAGCTGTCAGACGCCTGAAAAATATCTGCCATTTCCGTAACACGGAGTGAAAAGGATAACTGGGAGGGACTGTGGGTGGAAAGTAGATCACGAGGATAAACAGGGACGTTGAGGGGAAAGAGGAAGGAACAGAGGAATAGATAAAGGAAGGGGAAATAAGGTCAATGAATAAAACTGAAAAAAAGGAAAGGAGGTCGGAGGAGAAAGGGAAGTGTGTAAAGGAACGAGAGGGAGAGGGACAAAGCAAACTAGACAAGGTGAATAAGATTGAAAAATAAATTGAGAGAGAAATCTTGGGGAAGAAAGTGAGAGGAGGAAGAGAGAATGAACAGAGGAAGAAGATAAGAGGTAGAGGTAGAAGGGGAAGGAACACTCAAATAGGAGAAGGAATAATTGAGGCAGAAGATGGAAGCACTTAATGGAAGAAGGAAACATGTGAAGGGTGGAAGGGGAATTCTTAGAGGGGAGGGAACGTAGGAGGGAGGTAGGAAAAAGGGGGAAACATCTGAAGGAAAAGAAAGGAAGGTGGGGAAAGGAATATTTCAGTGAGTGTGAGAACAATTAATGGAAGAGAGGGATACAGGAAACAAAAGACATATGGAACACTATAAAAGTGGGAACATAGGAAGGTGGAGAGAAATTGGGGGAACACACGGAGGGGATACGAAAGACAGCATTGATAGCAGGCAGAAGGGACATAAGAAGGGTCGAAAACACAAGAAGAAAGAGAAAATAAGAAAGGGAGAAGGGAAAGAGGAAAAGAAAAGGGCAATCGCGGGAAAGAAGGGAGGGAAAGGGGGGGAAGATGGAAAGATAAGTTTAGTAGTGTGAATCTTGATGCCTGTTTTTACCATGTAGCACTGAACACACACACACACCACACCCCACACACACACACACACACACACAACAAACTAAACTACAGACAAGTGTCACTGACGGTGTATAGTATGCAAAGTCACGGAGAAGATTATCAGGAGGAGAGTGGTGGAGCACCTAGAAGGAAAGAAGCTTATAACCGATAAAAAAGCACGGATTCAGGAAAGGAAAATTTTGTGTCACAAACCTACTGGAGTTTTATGAAAAGGTAAGGAAGGTAAGACACGAGAGAGAGGCAGGTAGATTGCATTTTCTAGGACTGCAAGAAGTCCTCCGACACTGTTTCTCGCAAGAGATTAGTGCAAAAGCTAGAAGATTAGGCACGCATAACAGGAAGGGCACTGCAGTGCATCAGAGAATACCTGTCAGGGAGAAAACAACGAGTCATGGTACATGACGAGGTGTCAAAGTGGGCGCCTGTGACGAGTGGTCATTCCTAGGACCAGTGCTATTTTTGGTATATGTGAATGACACAAGGGACGCGATAGACTTAGAAGTGTTCCTGTTTGAAGATGATGTGAAGTTAATGAGGAGAATTAAATCGGATGAGGATCAGGTAGGACTACAAAGAGATCTGGACAGGCCTGCAAGCCTGGTGGAGCAACTGGTTCTTCAGTTTTTTTTTTAACACATCGGCCGTTTCTCACCATGGTAGGGTGGCCCGAAAAATATAAACTTTCAGCATCATTAACTCCATCACTGTCTTACCAGAGACGCGCTTACACCAGAGTTATAAAACTGCAACTTTAACATCCCTCCTTCAGAGAGCAGGCATTGTACTTCTTAACTCCAGGACTGAAGTCCGGCCTGCCGGTTTCCCTGAATCACTTCATAAATATTACCCTGTTTACACTGTAACAGCACTTAGTCCTAAAAACCATTTATCTGCATTCGCTTCTATCTAAAGCGCTCACTCATGCTTGCTGGAAGTCCAAGCCCTTCACACACAACCTACTTTACCCCCTTCCTCCAACTTTTCCTAGACCGACCTCTACCCCGCCTTCCCTCCATAGAGATTTATACACTGTCAAAGTCATTCTATTTTGTTCCACCCTTTCTGGATGCCCGAACCACCTCAACAACCCCTCCTCAGACCTTTGGATAATAGTTTTGGTAATCCCACACCTTCTAATTTCTAAACTATAAATTCTCTGCATTATATTCACACCACAAGTTGCCCTCAGACACAACGTTTCCACTGCCTCCAGCCTTCTCCTTGTTGCAACATTCACAACCCATGCTTCGTACCCATATAAGAGCGTTGGTTTAACTATACTCTCATACATTTCTCTCTTTGCCTCTATGGATATGGTTCTTTGTCTCCACAGACTCCTCAGTACACGACTCACCTTTTTCCCTTGTCAATTCTGTAATTCGCCTCATTTTTCATAGACCCATCTGCTGACATGTCCTCTCCTAAATATCTGAATGCATTCACCTCCTCTATACTCTCTGCCCCCAATCTAATATCCAATCTTTCGTTACCTAATTTCTTTTGTTACTCATCACCATACTCTTTCCTATATTCACTTTTAACTTTCTTCTTTTACATACCCTACCAAACTCGTCCACCAATCTCTGCAACTTCTCTTGAGAATCTCTCAAAAGCACAGTGTCATCAGCAAAGAGCAACTGTTACAACTCCCACTTTGTGTTAGATTATCTTTTACCCCACACACCTCTTGCCAACACCCATCTATAAATATACTGAACAACCATGATGTCACCACATATCCTTGTCTAAGGTCTACTTTTACTGGGAAATAATCTTCTTCTCTCCTTCATACTCTAACCTGAGCCTCACTATGTTCTAAAAAATAAAGGCTTTTCACTCCTTTCAATAACGTACCTCCTACTTCGTACATAGTCAACATCTGCCATATTGCCCCCCTCCACTATCTACCCTGTCATACGCCTTTTCCCAAATCCTTAAATGCTATGAAAATTTCTTTACCCTTATCTAAATACTGTTCACCTATGTTTCAATGTAAACACTCGGTCTACACACCCCCTACCTAAACTAACTCTGTTCGTCTTACTCTTACTTCACGAACTTCCCCCACATTCACAACTGGTTCTTCCTCACTCCTACAGGATGTTAGTCCTCCTCGTCCTATACACGAAATCGCAGCTTCCCTATCTTCATCAGCATTTAACAATTCCTCAAAATATTCCCTCCTTACCGATTCCTCTCTCTCTCCATTTAATAGCTTTTCTCTCCTATTTTTAACCATAAAATCCATTTGTTTCTTAGGTTTCCTGAACTTATTAATATCACTCCCAAACTTTTTCTTATTTTCAACAAAATTTGTTGATAACATCTTACCCACACTCTCATTTGCTTTCTTTTTACATTGCTTCACCACTCTCTTAACCTCTCTTTTCCTTTACGTATACAACTCCCTCCTTGCATCACTTCTTCATAAAAAATCTCGTGTGCTAACTTTTTCTCTCTTACAATTGGCAAACAGGCGAAATTATTTACAAACATTGTCTCTACGTCCACAGCATGATTCGAACCTTCTAACTCTGTATGAAAGTCAAGAGTACTTTACCACTGAGCTAGACCCGAGATAATATGGGCGCTTAGCCAAAGCTAAGCGTGTTAACCCATACCCGGGCACCAAGCTCAGTTTGGGTTTAGCTCAATGGTAAAGTACTGTGGGCTCTGATACAGAGTTAGCAGGTTCGAGTCCTGCTGTGGATGTAGACACAATGTTTGTAAATAATTTCACCTGTTTGCGAATTGTTAAATACATTACATATATAAACATATTCATATACATTGTCGTGCCCCGAATAAGTAAAACTGGTCAATTAACAAGAATTTATGTAAAATTAGGCCCTTCCTAAAATTTCCTCTTATACCTTTGAAGATATATTCTTCTTCACTTGTGTAAATGTAAAAAGATAATTAATTTTGTACCAAAAGAATCTTAGAAAACTTACTAACCTTAATATAAAAAGCACAATTTAATTTAGCCTAATGGAACTAAATATGTTTTAGGTAAGAAATATATTTTTCGTTAGGTTCAAAATGATTTTTGCGAAATTAATGCATACACAAATTTTCGCTTCCTTATTCGACAAAAATACCATTGCTATTTAAGCAAAGATTTTTAAATTTTACATATTTCGGCAATATATAATATATAAATAATATATTATATCTTATTATATATTATATATATATTATATATATAATATAAATTATATTTTATTTAAATTTAATTATATTTAAATATATATTATTTTTTATATATATATATATATATATCATATATATATTTATATATTATATATATAATATATATATACATTTATATATATATATATATATATAATATATATAATTATATATATATATATAATATATATATTATATATATATAATATTATATATATATATATATATATATATATATAATATATATATATATATATATAATATATATAATATATAATATAACATACAATAGGATCAGAGCAAACAGGTATTCCAGAATATGCAAAACAACCACTGTGAAAAGAAGTTTAAATTCCAAGCGCATTCGTGACTTCTCACATTATCAAGGAACTATGATAATGTGAGAAGTCCCGAAAGCG
Organism: Cherax quadricarinatus; assembly: GCF_026875155.1. Taxonomy (NCBI): domain Eukaryota; kingdom Metazoa; phylum Arthropoda; class Malacostraca; order Decapoda; family Parastacidae; genus Cherax; species Cherax quadricarinatus. The sequence continues at coordinate 1,003 of NW_026467953.1, read as the reverse complement.
CTTGGAATTTCACTATTCATTCCAGTGGTTGTTTGCGCATATTATATTATATATTATAATATATATATATATTATATATATATATATATAATATATATATATATATATTATAGATATATAATATATATATATAAATAATATATAATGTATAAATTCAAAACAGTTACTTTGATAAAGAAAACTCGCAACATAAACTCCAGCAAGTTACATTAATCAGTATTAGTAAAAAATAGCAATAAATCGTTAAGGTCACATCTCTCGATTGAAAATTCCTGGCGATCCTCACAAGACATTCTGGTAAGTCTGAAAGCCATAACATACACACACAAAAAAATCCTAAGCCGTGAGCAAACACTTAAGTAAATCACGTACATAGTACACGATACACAGGGAAGGGAGAGAGGTTATAATACTTGTAAACATGTGGCTGTTGGTGAAAGCCTTATGCTCGAAATTTAATTCATTTTAAAGTGGCAGAGGATATAGCACGTCGTGCCGAACTCTGTATGACTTGTCGTCTGTAAGACCCACCGGGTCTACCTTTCTTCCCAAGGACAAATCTAATTATGTGGTCCATGAAGCAGGAACATAGTCAGGGGAGGATGTGAACCTCCCCTGAGTCAGTGCCTAATAGAACAGGAAGCAGGACTAAGTAAACAAACCATACCACTGGCGGGGATAGAACCCGTGGCTGGTCCAGTGGCCAACGCGAAGGTCTGGAGTTTTTAGACTCTCTGATCGCGGGATCTATCCCCGCGCGTGGTATGGTTTGTTTGCAATGGTGTCATTACGATTTCGTGAGTCAAGCAGGGCTAAGTGTTTTTATGTACCGTATTTTTCTGCATTTAAGACGCGCTTCTTTTCCTAAAAAAAATGGAAAATACCCTGCCCTTGATGCTCTTTATAAAATTAATGCCGGGCCCTTATAGCAGAAAAAAGTTGGTTTAACCCCGGTGAACAGCAGAAAGTCCGGCTCTAGTGTGTGAACACGGGGATAGTAGAA
>NW_026467952.1:0-34918 GCF_026875155.1 Cherax quadricarinatus | reverse complement strand
AAACCCCTTTGATCGCTAAACCCACGGAGAGAGAGAGAGAAGAGAGAGGAAAGAGAGGGGGAGAGAGGAGAGAGAAAAGGGGGAGAGAGGGAAAAGAGAGAGAGAGGAGAGAGAGAGGGGAGTCTCGATTTGCCAAATACTCCATAATGGGGAAATTTTAAGTGGGGAGACGTAACCTGTTGTCTTATGACACGGGGGTTTTCTCAGGGGGGGACGGGAGGGAGGCAGGTCCCACCCTCTAGGGGATGGAAGACAAGGGGAAAGGAGTGGGAGGTAGGGAAAAGGGGAGAGGGTAGTAGGAGGGAAGAAGAGGAGGAGGAGGAGGAGGAGGGGAGGAGGAGGGGGGGAGGAGAGGATAAAGATGAGGGGGGGAAACGAACCCCGGTTTCCTCAACCCCCCGAAACCCCCCCGTCAAGAGCTTCGGGAAGGCATTATACTTCAAAAGGGATTTTTTAAAAGGGGTTTTTTGCGGGAGGATAGAAGCTCTCTTCTCTCCAGTCTTGGCCCAGCGTGGTGTGTGGGTGTGTGTGGTGTGTGGGTGTGTTGTTGGCGAATGAAAGCTCAAAGGTTCGCCTTGAGTTTTTCCAGGGGGCTCCGATTTTAAAAAAACATTTGAAAGAACGATATCGTGTTAAATTTAAAATATTGGTTAAAAAATTTGAAGGTTGTCTAGCGCACTGGACCCTCCGGCTTTTTTTCCCCCCCTGACCCCCCCCCCCCAGGCTTCCCCCGCAACAGAGGTTTTTTCCCCCCAGCAACAGAACCTACTTCCCCAGCAAAAAAAAACCCTCAGTTCCCCCGCAACAGAACCTCACTTTCCCCCAAAAACAGAACCTCACTTTTCCCCAGCAACAAAACCTCTGTTCCCCCGAAAAACCCACGTTCCTAGCAAAAAACCTCCGTTCCCCCCACAACAAAACCTCACGTTTCCCCAGCAAAAAACCTCCGTTCCCCCGCAACAAACCTCCGCCCCCCCAGAAAACAGAACATACGTTCCCCAGAAACGAACCTCACTTTCCCCCCAGCAACAAACCTCACGTTCCCCCAGCAACAGAACCCACTTTCCCCCCACAACAAACCTCTGTTCCCAAAAAAGAACTTCACGTTCCTCCCCAACAGAACCCACGTTCCCCCAGAACAAAACCCTCCGTTCCCCCAGCAACAGAACCTCTTTTCCCCCCCAGCAACGAACCTACTTTCCCCGAAAAAAACCCTACTTTTCCCCCAGCAACAAACCTCACGTTCCCCGCAAAAAAACCTACGTTCCCCCAGCAACAGCCCTCATTTTCCCCCCACCCCAAAAAACCCCACTTCCCTCCAGCAACAGAACCCACTTCCCCCAGCACAAAACCCCTCACGTTCCCCCCAGCAACAAAACCCCACGTTTCCCCAAAACAGAACCTCACTTTCCCCCAGAAACAGAACATCCGTTCCCCCAGCAACAGAATCCGTTCCCCCCAAAAACCTATTTCCCCCCGCAACGAACCTCACGCCCCCCACAACAGAACCCTCTTTTTTTCCCCCAGCAACAAAAAATTCACGTTCCCAGAAAACAAAACCCTCACGTTCCCCAGCAACAGAACCTCCTTTCCCCCCAGCAACAGAACCTCATGTTCCCCCAGCAACAAAACCCTCACGTTCCCCCAACAGAACCCCTCACTTTCCCCCCAGCAACAAAACCCTACTTTCCCCAAAACAAAACCTCATTTCCCCCCAGCAACAAAACCTCACTTTTCCCCCAGCAAAAAACCTCAGTTCCCCCAGCAACAGAACCTCACTTTTCCCCAGAACAGAACCTCACTTTCCCCCCCGAAAACAAACCCTCACTTTTTCCCAGCAACAGAACCCCCCGTCCCCCAGAAACGAACCTCCTTTCCCCAGCAACAGAATCTCACTTCCCCCCAAAACAAAACCTCACTTCCCCCCAGCCAAAAAAACATTTTCCCCCCGGGCAAAAGAACATGTTCCCCCAGCAACGAACCTCATTTTTCCCCAGCAACAGAACACATGTTCCCCCCAGCAACAGAACATCATGTTCCCCAGCAACAGAACATCAGTTCCCCCAGAAACAGAACCTCTGTTCCCCCGCAAAAACCTCCGTTCCCCCACAAAAAAAAACCTTTTTCCCCCCGCAACAAAACATATTTTCCCCCAGCAAAAAAAAACATATTTTCCCCCCCAGCAACAGAAATGTTCCCCAGCAACAGAACCTCATTTTTCCCCCCAGAAATAAACCTCACTTTCCCCCCCCGCAACGAACACCTGTTCCCAGCAACAGACATCTTTTCCCCCCAGCAACAGAACCTCACGTTCCCCCCAGAAACAGAACCTATTTTCCCCCCAGCAACAGAACTATGTTCCCCGAAAACAAAACCCTCTTTTCCCCCAGCAATAGAACCTCAGTTCCCCCCAAAACAGAACATCAGTTCCCCCCAACAAACATCATTTTCCCCCAGCACAGAACCTCATTTTCCCCCCAGAAACGAACCTCATTTTCCCCCCCAGCAACAGAACATCTGTTCCCCGCAACGAACATCTTGTTCCCCCCAACAGAACCTATGTTCCCCAGAAACAGAATCTGCCCCCCGCAACAAAACATCTTTTTCCCCCAGCAACAAAACCCCCGTTCCCCCCAGCAACAGAACCTCTGTTCCCCACAACAAAATATTATCAAATTTTGTATATATTGTTTGTGTGTAAAAAAGCGCGGGCGCGCACCACACACACACACACACCACCACACACAAAACCACCAACACACACAAACACACACGAACCCCAAAAACACAAAAACAAAAACCAACAAAACACACGAAACAACCAAACACACACACACAACACACACAAAACACACACACCACCACACAAACACAAAAACCAAAAAACACACAAAAACAAAAAACACCACAAACACCCCACAAACACCAAACCACACAGGAACACAACAGGAACCACACGGAACAAAAACGGGGGAAACAACAGGAACACACACAGGAACACAACGGAAACATACACAAACCCCAAAAACACAAAACACCCCCAACACCACACACACACACACCACACACACAAAACCCAAAAGCATTCGTTAGAAGCTGGTGTGGGAAGTTTTAAAATCCCATGGAAGTTTTGAGTAATGGTTTTTTTGGAAGTTGCAAAGGAAACGCTCGGGGGTTGCATTGTTTCTTTAAATAACCCCCAAGTTGAAGTGACTTTAACTTTTCTGCAGTCTTTGCGAGGCAAAAATTTCCCACTTATGATGGCCCCCCTCAGAATATTCTAGTTGTTGCTATTGTTTCTTTTTTGCTTTTGTGTTGTTTTTGCTAAAGACAAACGATTTGAATGGTTTGCGATTTCCACACTGATACCCAAGCTTTACCAACCACAACGTCACATTATATCAACATACAACCAACTGTAATATTAAAATTACACTCGAGTCAAAGTAAAAAAGTAACAACATCTCGAAAAACTGACACAAACTATGAAGGTTGGGGGAATGGTTGAAGGGAGGGGGGTTTGGGTTTAAGGATAGGGGGATGGTTGAAAAGGGTAGGGGTATGGTTGAAGGATGGGGATATGGTTGAAGGATGGGGGTATGGTTGAAGGGAGGGGTATGGTTGAAGGAGGGGATATGGTTGAAGGGAGGGGATGGTTTAAGGATGAGGGTAGGGGAAGGATAGGGGTATGGTTTAAGGATGAGGGGTTGGTTGAAGGGGTGGGGGGATGGGTTTAAGGATGGGGGTATGGTTTTAAGGATGAGGGTATGGTTGAAGGATGAGGGGTATGGTTGAAGGGTGGGGGGTATGGTTGAAGGGTGAGGGATGGTTGAGGAGAGGGATATGGTTTTAAGGATGAGGGGTTGGTTGAAGGATGAGGGGTATGGGTTGAAGGATGAGGGGTTGGTTGAAGGAGAGGGATATGTTGAAGGATGAGGGGTATGGTTAAGGATGAGGGGGAGTTTAAGGAAAGAGGGTAGGTTGAAGGATGAGGGATATGGTTGAAGGAGAGGGGTATGGGAAGGATGGGGATATGGTTGAGGATGGGTGTATGGTTGAAGGGTGAGGGGTAAGGGTTAAGGTGGGGGGGTTGGTTTGAAGGGTGAGGGGTATGGTTGAAGGGAGGGGTTTGGGTTTTAGGAGAGGGGGATGGTTGAAGGATGAGGTTGGTTTTAAGGGTAGGGGGAAGGTTTTTAAGGTGAGGGGTATGGTTGAAGGGGAGGGGTATGGTTGAGGGGTGGGGGTATGTAAGGATGAGGGATAGTTGAAGGGTGAGGGGTTTTGGTTGAAGGGAGGGGGATGGTTGAGAAAGGGGATATGGTTGAAGTATGAGGGATATGGTTAAGATGAGGGGGTTTTGGTGAAGGAGAGGGGATGGTTGAGGGTGGGGTATGGTTGAAGGATGGGGGTATGGTTTAAGGGTAGGGGATGGTTGAAGAATGAGGGGGATGGTTGAAGAAGAGGGAAATTGGGTTTAAGGAGAGGGTTTGGTTGAAGGGTGAGGGGTATGGTTGAAGGATGAGGGGGGTTTTGGGTTTAAGGATGAGGGGTTTTGGTTGAAGGTGAGGGGATGGTTTTTAAAGGGTGAGGGGTAGGTTTAAGGATGAGGGATAGGTTAAGATGGGGGTATGGTTGAAGGGGTGGGGATATGGTTGAAGGATGAGGTTATGGTTGAAGGAGAGGGGTATGGTTGAAGGAGGGGATATGGTTTAAAGGATGAGGGATAGGTTGAGGATGAGGGGTATGGGGTTTAAGGATGAGGGGTTGGTTGAGGATGAGGGTATGGTTGAAGATGAGGGGAATGGTTGAAGGAGAGGGTTGGTTAAGGATGAGGGATATGGGAGGATGGGGATTTGGGGTTTTAAGGATGGGATTGGGTTTAAGGGGAGGGGGATGGTTGAAAGGGTGAGGGTATGGTTGAAGAATGAGGGGATATGGTTAAGGAGAGGGTATGGTTTTAAGGATGAGGGTATGGTTGAAGGTGAGGGGATGGTTGAAAGGATGGGGGTTTGGGTTGAAGGATGAGGGGTTTTTGGTTTTAAGGATGAGGGGTATGGTTTAAGGAGAGGGGTATGGTTGAAGGATGGGGGTAAGGGGAAAATGAGGGGGATGGTTGAAGAATGAGGGATAGGTTGAAGGATGAGGGGTTTGGTTAGGTGAGGGGTATGGTTGAAAGGTGAGGGGGATGGGTTTAAGGAGAGGGGTAAGGTTTAAGGAGAGGGGTATGGTTTAAGGATGGGGATATGGTTGAAGGAAAGAGGGATATGGTTGAAGAAGAGGGGAAAGGTTTAAGAATGAGGGGTAGGGTTTAAGGATGAGGGGGTATGGGTTTAAGGTAGGGTATGGTTTAAGAAGAGCGATAGGGGTTGAAGGTTTTGGGGGTTTTGGTTTAAGGATAGGGATTGGTTGAAAATGAGGGAAAAGGTTGAAGAATGAGGGATATGGTTTAAAAATGAGGGATAGGTTGAAAGGGTGAGGGTATGGTTGAAGGACAAGGGATATGGTTGAAAAGGGTAGGGAATGGTTGAAGGATAGGGTAAGGTTTTAAGGATGGGGATATGGTTGAAGGATGGGGAAAATGGTTGAAGGATGAGGGGTTGGTTAAAAATAGGGATAGGTTGAAGAAAGAAGGGGGAGGTGAAGGATGAGGGGAGGTTTTAAGGGAGGGGTATGGTTGAAGAAGAGGGGTTTTGGGTTTAAGAAGAGGGTATGGTTTGAGGATGAGGGGGAGGTTGAAGAAGAGGGTATGGTTAAAGGGGAGGGGGATGGTTGAAGGATGAGGGTTGGTTGAAGGTGAGAGGTATGGGTTTAAGGGTAGGAATAGGGTTTAAGAATGAGGGGGAGTTTGAAGGATGAGGGTTGGTGAAGAATGAGGGGGAGGTTGAAGAATGAGGCATATGGTTTAAGGATGAGGGGAGGTTTTAAGGATGGGGGTAGGTTGAAGGATAGGAAATGGTAAGAATGAGGGGGGGTTAAAATAGGGGGGATGGTGAAGAATGGGGGATGGATGAAGAATGAGGGGTTGGGTGAAGAAGAGGGGGTTTGGGGGAAAAAAATGAGGGGTTGGGTGAAGATGAGGGGTTGGGGGAAAGAGGGTTGGCTGAAAGGGGGTTGGGGGAAGAATGAGGGGGATGGGTGAAGAAAAGGGGTATGGGAAGAAAGGGGGGAGGGGAGAATGAGGGGTTATGGGGAAGATGAGGGGGGAGGTGAAGAATGAGGGGTAGGGTGAAAGAGGGGTAAGGGTTGAAGAAAAGGGGGAGGGTTAAAGAGGGTATGGGGAAGAAAGAGGGTATGGGTGAAGAAAGAGGGTATGGGTAAGAATGAAGGGGGTGAAAATGGGGGAAGGGTTAAGAATGAGGGGTATGGGTGAAAAAGAGGGGATGGGGGAAAAATGAGGGGTAAGGGAAGAAAAAAAAAAGAATGAGGGGTAGGGTGAAGAATGAGTGGTATGGGTGAAGAAGGGGGGGTTGAGTGAAGAATAGGGGTTGGGTGAAGAATGAGGGTATGGGGAAGAAGAGGGGGATGGGGAAGAAAAGAGGGGTATGGCTGAAGAATGAGGGGATGGGGAAAGAATGAGGGGTAAAGGGGAAGAATGAGGGTATGGGGAAGAAGAGGGGGTTGGGGAAGATGAGGGTATGGGTGAAGAATGAGGGGTATGGGGGAAAAAAGAGGGGTAGGGGGAATGAGGGTATGGTGAAGAATGAGGGGTAGGGGGAAGAAAAGAGGGGTATGGGGGAAGAAAGAGGGGTTTGGGTCAAGAATGAGGGGTTTGGGGGAAGAATGGGGGGAGGCTGAAGAATGAGGGGTAGGTAAGATGAGGGGATGGCTGAAGAATGAGGGGGATGGCTAAGAAAAGGGGGGGATGGGAAAATGAGGGGTTGGGAAGAAGGGGGGAAATTTTTGAATAAGGGGATGTTTGATTTATTGCTGAAATGGTTGAGGATTGATATTTATGGTAAAATTTCTAGTGAGAGTTTGAGGGATGGTTGACGGGGAAGAGTATGGTTGACGGTATAGAGTATGGTTTGAGCTGGTAAAGTATTGGTTGACGGTATAGAGTATGGTTAGAGTATAGAGTATGGGTTGACGTTATAGAGTATGGTGAGCGTATAAAGTATGGTGACGGTTATACTAAGAAAGGTGACTGGTATAGAGTATGGTTGACAGGTATAGAGAATGGTTGACGGTAAAATATGGTTACGGTATAGAGTATGGGTTGACGGATGGTATAAAGTATGGTTGACGTATAGAGTTATGGTTGACGTATAAAGGTATGGTTGACGTAAAAAGTATGGTTGACGGTATAAAGTATGGTTGACGTAAAAAGTTATGTGGTTGAGCGGTATAAAGTATGGTTGACGAGTAATAGAGTATGGTTGACGTATAGAGTTATTGATTTAAAGACGGTATAAAGTAATGGTATGACGGTATAAGAGTATGGTAGACGGTATAGAAGAATGGTTGACGGTATAGAGTATGGATGAACTGGGTAATAGAAGTAAGGTTGAGTCGGTATAAAGATATGGTTGGGACGTGTATAAAGTATTGGTTGATTGGTTTATATAAGTATGGTTGACGGATATAAAGTATGGTTGACGGTATAGAGTATGGTTGAGCGATAGAGTATGGTTGATCAGTGGGTAAAGAGTATGGTTTTGACGGTATATAAGTATGGTTGACGGTAAAAGATTGTTGGACGGTATAACAGTTATGGTTGACGGTATAAAAGTAATGGATGACGGATAAAGTAGGGTTGAACGGTATAGAGTATTGGTTGAACGGTATAGAGTATGGGTTGACGAGTATAGAGTAGGTTGATCGGTAAAAGTATGGTTGACGGTATAAAGTATGGTTGGACGTTATAGAGATATGGTTGTTTATTTATTTTGACGTATATTAGTATGGTTGACGTATAGAGTAATGGTTGACGGTATAAAGTATGGGTTGACGGGAAAGAGTATGGTTGCGGTAATAAAGTATGAGTGACTGGTATCAAAGTATGGTTGACAGGTATAATGTAATGGTTGAGGCGGTAATAAAAGTATGGTTGCCGGTATAGAAGTATGTTGACTGTATACAAGTATGGTTGACGGTATGAGAAAGTATGGTTGACGCATAGAGTATGGTTGACAGGCTATAGAGTATGGTTTTGATGCAGGCATAGAGTATGGTTGTAGTCGGTATATGAGTACGGCTGACTGGTATAGAGAATGGCTGCGGTATAGAGTATGAGCTGACGGTATAGAGTATGGTTGTACGGTATAGAGTATTGTTGAACGGTATAAAGTATGGTTGACGGTATAAAGTATGGGCTGACGTATAGAGTAAGGTGACAGTTATATGAGTAAGGTTGACGATGATAAATGTATGGGTTAAGCGATAGTAAAGTATGTTGATCGATATAAAGTATGGTTGACGGATACAAAGTATGGTTGACGTTCTAAGAATGCATGGTTGTCGATATAAAGGTACTGGTTACGGTATAAGAGATGGTTGACGGTATAGAGTGATGGTTGACGTATAGGAGTATTATTGGTTGACGGTATAGAGTATGGCTACACGGTATAGGAGTATGGTTTGACGTATAAAGTATCGGTTGAACGTAAAGTATGCTGACGGTATAGAGTAAAGTGACGGTTATAGAGTAAGGTTACGAATATAATGTATGTGTTAACGTATATGAAAGTATGGTTGACGATTATAAAGTATGGTTGACGGTGATAGAGTATGGTTGACGGTATATGAGTATGGTTTTTGACGGTATAGGAGTATGGTGACTGGTAGAAGTATGGCTGACGTAATTAGGAGTAAGGTTGACGGTATTAGGAGTGATGTTGACGTATAGAGTAAGGTTTGACGTATAGGAGTTAAGGATGACGGTGATAGAGAATGGTTGACGGTATAGAGAATGGTTATGACGGTTAAAGTATGGCTGGCAGATTATAAACTCTGGCTGACGTATAGAGCATGGTTGACAGGTATAAAGTAATTGGCTGACGTATAGAGTATGTAGTTGACAGTACGAGTATGTGTGGTGTGACGGAAGGCAGAGGATGTTGACTGGTAGCAGAGTATGGGTTGACGGTAACAGAGTTATGGTTGACGGTATAGAGCATGGTTGACGGTGAATAGAGTATGGTTGACGGTATAAGAAGTGATTGGTTGACGGTATAGGTAGGTTGACTATAGAGTATGGTTGACGTATAAGTATGGTTGACGTATAATGAGTATGGTTGACGTAATGGAGTTATGGTTGACGGGATAGGAAAGAGTTATTGGTTGAGCTGGATAGAGTATGGTTGACGGATAGAGTAATGGTTGACGGTATATTGAGTATGTTGACGAATGGAGTGATGTGATTGACGTATGGAGGTGATGTTTGACAGTATGGATATGGTTACGGTATGGAGATATGGTTTAAGACGTATAGAGTATGGTTGATCGGCATAGAGGTATGGTATGACGTATAGAGTATGGTACGTAATAGGAGTATGGTTTGACGGTGAGAGAGTATGTTGAACGGTTAATGGAGTATGGTTGACAGTATGGAGTATGGTTGACGTATTTGAGTATGGGTTGACGTATAGTAGCTAATGTTGACGGTAATAGAGTATGGTTGACTGGTATAGAGTATTGGTTGACGGTAAATAGAGTGATGGTTGACGGGTATAGAGTATGGTGGACTGGTATAGATTATTGGTTGACGGTAATGGAATATGGTTGTACGGTAAGAGTATGGTTGTACGGTATAGAGTATGGTTGACGGTATACAGTGATGGTTGGACGGTATAGAGTATGGTTGAGCAGGGGGTCGTTTTTTTTTGGTGTGGAAGGGGTATAAGTATGGTTGACGGTATACAGAGTAATGGTTGACGTAGTTTTTAAAACAAAAGAAATGAGATTAATGAACTCATAAGTAATTTATAATTTTATTTAATTTGGGTGTTTAGTAAAATAGGGTGTGTAATATAAAAGAATATTGAAAATTTTTGGGGTATTTGTGGGTTTTTAATGTATAGAGGTATGTTGAACGGATGATAAGAGTATGGGTTGACTGGTATAAGAGTAAGGTTGACGGTAAGTCAAGTATGGTTGACGGTATAGAGATTGTGACGTATAAAGTATGGTTGACGTGTATATGAGTATGGTTGACGTATAGAGTATGGTTACGGTGATGGAGTGATTGAGGTGACGTATAGAGTAAAGGTTGAGCGGTAGAGTATGTTGAGCGGTAATAAAGTATGGTTGACGGTATTAGAGTTAATGGTTGACGGTATGGAGTATGGTTGACGTATGGAGTATGGTTTGACGGTATAGAGTATGGTTGGACGGTTATAGGTAATGGTTAGACGGTATGGAGTATGGTTGACAGTATGGAGTATGGTTGAACGGTATGGAGTATGGTTGAACGGAATAGAGTATGGTTGACGTATAGAGTATGCTGGTTGACGTATAGAGTAAGGTTGACGGTATAGAGTATTGTTGACGTATAAGGAGTATAGGTGACGGTATGGAGTAATGGTTGACCGTAATAGAGTAGTGGTTACGGTATAGAGTATGGTTAAGAGCGGTATAAAAGTATGGTATGACGGTATAGTGAGTATGGTTGACGGTATAAAGTATGGTTGACGTATAAAGTATGGTTGGACGGTATAAAGTATGGTTGACGTATAAGAGTATGGTTGAGCGTATAAGTATGGCTTGACGGTATAAGTGAAGGTTTGAGCGAGTAATAGAGTATGGTTGAGCGGTATAGAATGAAATGGTTGACGGTATACGATATGGTTGAGCGTATAGAGTATGGTTGACGTATAGAGTAATAGGTTGACGAGTATAATAGTATGGTTGACGGTATAAAAAGATGGTTGACGTATAGGATGTATGGTTGACGGTATTAAAGTATGGCTGTACCGGTATAGAGTATTGGTTGGACGTATAGAGTATGTGTTGACGGTATAGAAGTATGGTTGAGGGTAGAGTAGTATATGGTGTGACGGATAGAGTATGGTTGACGTGTATACTGAAGTTATAGGTTGATCGGTATAGAGTATGTTGAAAGAATAGATTTAAGTGTGAGTTGAAAAACAGAGCAAAAATGGCTACGTGCGTAATGAGAAGTAAACAACTTCTCTGAGAACGAAGTGGATTAACTTCCACATGTGGCAGCGGATGTTCAAGAAGCAGGTACGATAAAACGCTGAATGTCTCCCGTCTGTTTGGTCGAGGATGGACCAAGAGCCAATGCTCTGCTATCAGCACACAGCACACACACACACAGCACAACACTACACAAGGGCCTTTGAGAACTTGTATGCTTGCTAACACAAGACACGACACAACTCGACAAAACACTCATACACACATAAAAACACAAATATCACACACACACTAGGTTTCAGCACATTTTGGCCTCTCCCAACAAAAAGCACACCTAGAACACAAAACAAAAAATAAACACACTAGGGGGCAATTTCTAATGAGAAAGTGTCATTGAGTAAACCATAGAATCGCTGTCTCTGTCAGTCTGTTGTCTGTCTGTCTCTCTCTCCATTCTCTCTCTCTACTGCTTGCTCTACTCTCTACGCTTGCTCTCTATTCAGGTTAAACGCGTCTCAATCAGTCTCATCTCTCTCTCTTGCATCTCTTCTCATGCTCGAGAAGGTCTCTCTCTCTATTCTGCATGCACTGGGATCACTGAGAAGGCGGGTCATCAGTACAGCGAGGCTACAGGTGGAACGCTTACGATAAAGATGAATCACAGACTAGGTATATGTCAGGAAATACTTTCTTTAGCCTTAGGGTGAACTGATATAAAATGGAAAACGAACGGTAGACATGAAGTGGGAGAGGAATAATCCATGACTATAGCTTTAAGAATAGGGGTGGTAGGGCCGCCGCAACGGACTCAGGAGAAAGTTGAACCGCTAGTAGCGGTCTAGAAAGGAAGCAGGGGTCAAGGAGGGTGGGGCAGTGACTCGAACGCGGCTCTGCAACAACACTAGACAGATAAATGCAGGTGAGTACAACTTAAGCTCTAGAATTACGCGAATAGAAAATGTATAATTAAATAACAAGCATTACACACAAAATGGAAATCTTCATGATTAATGGAAAGTTCATTGAATATAAATAATGGGGATGACGAGAGTTTGACATTCTCTTTTTTTTTGAAGGGACGCTATTGTAAACAAAGTGATTTAGCAAAGAAAAATATTTTGGCAGTATATTAAACGGCGTAAGTTTGAAAGAGAGAGATCCGTTTTTAATTACTGATATAAACAAGTGATTAGAACAGAATGATGGTGAAAATATTATTCTTTGCGGGTCATCGCTTCCTGTGTTGGAGTACGACCCAGTGCGAAAAAATGTTCGGCCGGACACATGTGGAACACAGGTACAACTAAGAGAACGCGTGAACACATCTATTGGTAATGGGAGGAAATGCAATTTTGAAGTAAAAATATATTTACACCTCATCAGATGGCCCTTGATACTTGAAGGTCAGTCTTGAATGTACTGACTTTACTGTGAATTGGCTTCTAGTGAGGAAATTTTTATGTCGAAAATGAAAAAGAATAGTGGGTAGGAGTGCAAAATACACTTGGGATGGATGGAATGAAGATTGAAACAATGTAAGGTCATTGAAATAAAGTTTCTGAACCAGTTGAAGCGGGCTTAAATAAACACAATGCATGCCCCAGTACAGAGGGCATGTACGTACATCTATATGCAGTGAAATTAAGCACATACTGAAAGAAATGCCTAGATAATTGGTCCCAAGACAATGAGGGGTACTGTACGCTCGCTGCGAGCGGGAGACACAGGTCGGCAGATATTCCGCTAGACAGGGTCACCATTCTGGAAAATACCCGGGCGCGGAGAGTACCGGCAGAATGCAAGAATCAAACGAAGTTTTGAAGAGTAACAACAATTAGAACGGAGATATATTAATCAGAAGCCGCGACTGCACTAAGCAGTGAAGTTGTTGTCAGGTGTGTAGACATACTAACAATGGGTAGCCTTCAAGTACTAATGAAGTGTAGTGAGTGCACTGTATTAGTACAGCGGGGGGGGGGGGGGGGCTACTCAGCTGCTGGCCGGGGCGTCGGTTATATGACAAGAACAATTACTCGGAAATTATTTTTTGCGCTGATTAAGACGGCACCGTAACCAGGCTACTAAGGGCTTCAGGGGCAGTAGGCAGCTGGTTGATCAGGGCCTGTCCACCGGGAGGTCCTGGACGTGAGACCAGGAGCGCCCGCGGGGGCTTGATCCTCCGGAATGCCGCCCAGGTATTGGCGCCTAATGCTAAGTTCTCAAATTACACGCAGTCAATAACAATTTTACACATTTCCCACGACTCATATAATGAGGTAAGGCCCGAACTTTATACATCGCAAGTGTCTCATATTCAACATATTTTTTATACTGCCCTTTTCAGTATTTGAGTGTTGTTGTAATGAAAGGCTATCTGAACATGTTGTCCTGCCTCTAACTTTCAAGCTGAATGGTAGTGGAATACGCCTGTCATATTTATTCCCTTTATACTGTCTGGCTATACCATTTGTGTCTTTGTTCACTACATTTGTTTGGAGGACGTGGAAATGATGTGTGTGCGGCTTGTAATTATCGCTTTAGAATTAACATGCGGTTGTTGTCGCATGACGCAGAGGTTTCAACGGGTGGCTCATTTGGAGACCCACTAGGATAGGAGGAATTTTAAGTTCCGAAAGATAAGGAATTTTGCGTAAGGAAGCCTTATTCTTACATTTAGCAAACTTTTATCTGGATGCGATAATGAGGGTGACAAGTTGCCCTTTTTTTCGAAAACTGCTCCAGAGGTTAGTGTTGGCTACCATGTGGTGACGCTCAAGTCAATATATTTAAAAAAGATAACCGTGTCATGTCTAGTGTGCCTATAACATAACTAAAGTTTATAGCAAAACCGATTATTTTCAATCCAGAGTGATAATGAGAAAAATTACATGCGACATGAGAACTAGGAATCAACCGATTGCTCATGGGTAGTGATCTGAAAAAAATGAATGTTGAGAATCGAGAGTACTGATATACGGAAAAAAGTGAAGGTGACTGTCTTGGAAATGGAATTACTTTAAGGCACAAGAACAGCAGGAAAAAAGCGCCCTCGGTGAAATTACCGAGTATGCAAGAAAACAGTACGAGAGCTGGCATGTTTAAATTCAATAGTGTAAGCAAACAAATGCAAAAGAAATGAAATAATGAATTAGATC
The DNA here is from genome assembly GCF_026875155.1 of Cherax quadricarinatus. NCBI lineage: Eukaryota > Metazoa > Arthropoda > Malacostraca > Decapoda > Parastacidae > Cherax > Cherax quadricarinatus. The sequence continues at coordinate 20,666 of NW_026467952.1, read as the reverse complement.
TTGGAAAAGAGGGCTAAACTGACCGTTCAACACTGAGTCATACCAAGTTTCTCTAGTTCATGGACGATTTCCCTGCCATTCTAAAGAGCGGAGAAGTTTTATTCCCTAAGCGTCTTTATAGCTCAGTCTTAATTTTGTTCCTATTCTATATTATCTGCTGGTCAATCTGATGCGGTCTTTCTTTTCTGTCTAGAATAACTGCGAATTGTTGTAAATTTCTTAACACAACTGCAGAGGTCCAAGGTTGTTTCAATTCATGTAAGCCTTCGTCTTATTGGGCAAACACACAATTTCTCTGACGAGCATCTAATTGCAAGCCTACTGAACATGATTTATCAGGTGGCTTGGAAGGGCTTTGCCCCATGCCGGGGCTGGTCGTCCTCATAATTGGTCTATATACGCTGGTGGCTGGTAACGCCGCATAAAATTAAGATTCCTGAAAAGGGGGGGCGATATATACAAGCCTCTGCATATGTAGCACATTTACTCTTGTTGATGTGTGCTCATCGCGATATGTTTGGTGTGTAGTTCAACTCTCTTAAGTCCACGTTATCTATTTTGGCATGATCTAGCTTTCCCCCAAGAATTAACGTGTATTTATTTAAACTCTCAAACAGAGACGCCAGTTGGGGCAGACTGTTCTTGGCCAAGCCTGGGGCCGCCTAAATCATTAAATATATCACACGCTGTAGTATTATTTCTATATCTTCAGTTAAGATTTTTTTTCACCTGCAAACACCACACAAACACACATACACAGTCAACAAGCAATCCACACACACCACACACGACAGGCACACACACACACACACACACACACGACTCACATCAACTGGCACTAAACACACAGCACAGACATGAAGCTACAAAACACTAAGTGTCTATCAGCAGGGTACACACAATTATTCCATCTGGCTACATAGTTAACAAAATGACGAGACGCAATAGGAAGTCCTTAGGCATAGATACCCTTCCCAGCGCTTAATCTCAGGCACCCATTTGTTATCTTTATCCCAGTCAGTCATGTGGGCCTTCCTGGGCTTCACTAAACCTCCTCAGGACAGGCGCTGTCTTCTGTTCTATGACATTTTTAGCAGTTGCACTGGAAGTCTCTCTGCTACGCAGTGTTAGTTCTTTCTAGTTTGTGATAATTTTTTCGCGTGAGGACATGTGTCAAATGGCATTCATGTGCAATCCAGGAATTTGCTATTCGCTTATTTTTACCCCTTATGAGTCTATGTGAGTGTGTCGTATAGTTGATACACGTTCCTAAGATGGGCATTTCCAGGCTGTTCTTGTAGTTGATTTGGTCAAATTCTTAAGACAGAGCTTCCCAATCATGAGCTTTCTTGGTTTATATCGCCAGGTAATCCAGCACACACATTAACTTCATGACTATCTTCTGATAGAATTCGCAGGTACTGAGTTAATACACGTCAGGAATACTGATCTGTAGCGCAATGCATCAATCCATATAATGTTTGTATGAATTAAGGTAACAATAGATCTTATTCATCTGACCTCAAACACTAAGAATCAAATACAGTCTCTTTAGTCGTTTTCTTTAGATCAATGTAGTATTTGTCAAGTCCTATTACTTTATGGGATGCGTTCAGGTGCTCCAGCAATGAGCTTGCGCTTATTGGTTACTCTCCTGACGTTTTATAGTGCTGATGAGAGCTTCAAGAACCCATTGGTCGGCGGCTGTATCTACTCGCTTCTACACTTTCTTATAATCTTAACAGATTTGGCCTTTGCCATGTATTCCGTGCTTCTTTTCTGTGTAGTGAAATAATTTCGATTCGTTTCTGCGGATCGAAGTTGATGGGCTGTAGCATCCTCAAAGTGTTTATCTTGTTACGTATTGATCGTGTATATTTTTAAGGGATTCAAAGGTGTTAATTCCTGAGTCTCTCCTGTTTAGGTGAGAAGCATCAGATATAGTCAGTGTAGGTATCGACTCTCTTATTGATGAGAATTCTTTCATTATTTATATTCAATAGGTTTTGCCTTCTTATAGCAAAGAGAGAGAGAGAGAGAGAGAAGAGAGAGAGAGAGAAGGGGCTTCCACGTCTATTGATACTAAATATAATTTTTTTGGTTGCAGGGGTCGATTGATAGTTCCTGACGGGACTGACCCCGGCCTCTTGCTGGTGGCTACTAGTGTCGCACGGTCTCATCCCTATCATCCATGAGCTTCATCGTTTCTCTTCTAAAAGCATTGTATGGATCGTGTCTCCACTACATCATTTTCTTTCTGCAGATGTTCCACTTCGCTGAACGAACTCTTAGTGACTGACGAAACGACTTCCTAATATCCCTGTGACTGCAACCGAGTCTTCAACTTCGCCCGTAGTTGCGTGGTGTGTGTGTGTTTGTGTGTATGTGTATTGTGCGTGTGTGTGTGTGTGTGTGTGTGTGTGTGTGTGTGTGTGTGTGTGTGTGTGTGTGTTAAGTCATAGTTCCTGAAAATAATTCTAGGTGGCAAATTAGGTAAGTGCGTGAGTGAACATATACATACAGGAGCCGTGAATCGACCCCTGCAACCACAAATAGGTGAGTACACACAGGTAAGTACACACACACACACACACACACACACACACACACACACACACGAGTGCACGCACATAATGTTGCACTCAGAACAGTGCTGAAAGTCAAGTAAAAGTCAGAGTGAAAAAGGTGTTCCCAGATTATACCTTCCCGAGGAATGAGCTTTTCTCTTCCCTTCAAAACAAGCTCAAGAAAATGTTATTGGATTGTTTCCTGGGTCTTAATATCAGGTGTGGTGGTGCTGGTGTGTGGGTGTGTGGAGTGCAGGTGTGTGAGTGCGGTGTGTTGGTGTGCAGGTGTGTGGGGGCTGGTGTGTGGTGTGCTGGTGTGTGTGGCAGTTGTGGGTGCTGTGTGTGGTGGTGCAGGTGTGTGGTAGTGCCTGGTGTGTGGTGGTCCGAGGTGTGTGGTGGTGCTGGTGTGTGTGGTGCTGGTGTGTGGTGGTGCAGGTGTGTGGTGGTGCAGGTGTGTGTGGGCTGTGTGGGATGTAGCTGGGTGTGTGGTGGTGCTGGTGTGTGTGGTGCGGTGTGTGGTGGTGCCGGTGTGTGTAGTGCTGGTGTGTGGTGGTGGCTTGGTGTGAGGTGGTGCTTGGAGTGAGTGGTGCGGTGTGTGGTAGTCTGGTGTGTGGTTGGTGCTAGGTGGGTGGTGGTGCAGGTGTGTGGTATGCTGTGTGTGTTGGTGCGTGTGTGGTGGTGCGGTGTGTGGTAGTGCTGGTGTGTGGTGGTGCTGTGTGTGTGGGCAGGTGTGTGTGGCAAGGTGTGTGGTTGGTGCAGGTGTGAGGGGGGGGGGGGGGGGGGGGGGGGGGGGGGGGGGGGGGGGGGGGGGGGGGTGTAGTGCGGTGTGGGTGGGAGGCTTGGTGTGTGGTGGTGCTGGTTGTGGGTGGTGCAGGTGTGTGGTAGTGCTGTGTGTGGTGGTGCTGGTGTGTGGGTGGTGCTGGTTGTGGTGTCAGGTGTGTGTAGTGCTGGTGTGTGGTGGTGCTTGGTGCTGGGAGTGGTGAGTGTGGTGTGTGTGGTGGTGCAGGTGTGTGTAGTGCTGTGTGTGGTGGTGTGGAGGTGGTGTGTGTAGTGCTGTTGTGTGGTGGTGGGTGGTGTGTGGTGGTGGTGGTGTGTGGTGGTGCTGGTGTGTGTGGTGCGGGTGTGGGGTGGTGGTGGTGTGGTATGCTGTTGTGTGGTGGTGGTGGTGTGTGTGGTGGTGGTGTGTGGTGGTTCTGGTGTGTGGTAGTGGCTGGTGTGCGGTATGCAGGCGTGTTGGTGGTGGTTGTGTGTGGTAGTGCTGTGTGTGGTGGTGGTGTGTGTGGTGGTGCTGGTTGTGGTGGTGCAGGTGTGTGGTGGCGCTGGTGTGTGGTGGTGCTGGTGTGTGGTGGCGCTGGTGGGTGGTGGTGCCTGGAGTGTGTGGAGCTGGTGTGAGGTGGTTGAGGTGTGTGGTGGCGCTGGTGTTGTGGCGCTGGTGTGTGGTGTGCTGTGTGGTGGTGGTGCTTGGTGTGCGGTGGTGCTGGTGTGTGGTGGTGCTGGTGTGTGGGTGTGCTGGTGTTGGTGGTATCTGGTTGTGTGGTGCCTGTGTGTGGTGGTGCTGGTGTGTGGTGGTCTGTGTGTGTGTGTGGGTGGTGCAGGTGGTGTGGGAGTGCGGTGTGTGGTGGTGCTGGTGTGTGTGTGGTGCTGGTGTGTGGTGGGCTGGTGTGTGGTGGTGCTGGTGTTGGGGTTGCTGGTGTGTGGTGGTGCTGGGTGTGTGGTGGTGCTGGTGTGTGGTGGTCAGGTGTGTTGGTGCAGGTGTGTGGGTGAGCAGGTGTGTGGTAGTGCTGTGTGTGGTGGTGCTGGTGTGTGTGTGCTTGTGTTGGTGGTGGTGGTGTGTGGTATGGTGCTGGTGTTGGTGGTGCTGGTGTGTGGTGGTGCTGGTGTGTGGTGTGTGTGTGCGGGTGTGTGTGGTGCTGTGGTGGTTGGTGCTGGTGTGTGTGGAGCGGTGTGTGGTGGTGCGTTTTGGTGGTGCTGTGTGTGGTGTCAGGTTGTGTGGTGGTTGCTGTGTGTGGTGTGTTGGGGGGGGGGGGGTGCAACCACACACCACACCTGCTGGTGTGTGTGTGCAGGTGTGGGTGGTGGTGGTATGGTGGTGCTGGTGTAGTGGTGCCTGTTGTGGTGGGTGCTGGGTGTGGTGTGCTGGTGTGTGGTGGTGCTGGGTGTGGTGGTGTGCAGGTGTGTGGTGGTGCAGGTGTGTGGTGGTGCTGGTGTGTTGTGGTGCAGTGTGTGGTGGTGCTGGTGGTGTGGTGGTGCTGGTGTGGTGTGGTGCGGTTGTGGTGGTTGTGTTGGTGTGGTGGTGCTGTGTGGTGGTGCTGGTGTGTGGTTGTGGTGCTGGTGTGTAGTGGTTCAGGTTTGGTGGTGGTGCAGTGTGTGGTGGTGCTGTATGTGTGGTGCAGGTAAGTGGTGGTGCTGGTATGTGGTGTGCTGGTATTGGTGGTGCTGGTATGTGGATGGGTTCTGTGTGTGGGTGTGTGTGGTGGTGCTGGTGTGTGGGTGGTGCTTTGGAGTATTGTGCAGTTGTTAGTGGGTCAGGTGTGTGGTTTGCTGGGTATTGGTGGGTGCTTGTAATGTGGGTGGCCTGTATGTGTGTTGCTGGTATGTGGTGTCTGGTAATGTGGTGGTTTGGTATTAAGTGTGCTGGTATGTAGTGTGCTGGTATGTGGTGTGCAGGTGTGTGGTGACTCTGGTGTGTGGTGGTGCTGTGTGTGGTGGTGCTGGTAAGTGTTGGTGCTGGTGTGTGGTGGTGATGTGTGTGGTGGTGCAGATGTGTGGTGTGCAGGATGTTAGTGGCGCAGATGTGGTGGAGGTGCTGGTGTGTAGCGATGCTGATGTGTCGTGGCGCAGGGTGTTGTGCTGGTGTGTGTTGGTGCAGGTGTGGCAGTGATGCCTGGTGTGTGTGGTGCTGGTGTGTAGTGATGCTGATGTGTAGGGTGCAGGTGTGTAGTGTGCAGGTTGTGGTGGTGCAGGTGTGTATTGGGCAGGTGTGTGGTGGTGCAGGTGTGTGGGTGGTGCAGGTGTGTGTGGTCAGGAGTGTGGTGGGTGCAATAGTGTGTGGGCAGGTGTGTGGTGGTGCTGGTGTGTGGTGTCTTGGTGGTTGTGGTGGTGGACAGGGGGAGTGTGGTGGTGCAGGAGTGAGGGTGGTGCAGTGTGTGGTGGTGCAAGGGTGTGGTGGTGTGCGGGTGTGTGTGGAGCAGGTGTGTGTTGGGTGCAGTATGTTGTGGTGCTGGTTTGGTGGGTGCTGGTGTGTGGTGGTGCAGATGTGTAGTGGTGCAGGTGTGTGTGTGCTGGTGTGTAGCGATGCTGATGTGTAGTGGCGCAGGTGTGTGTTGGGGTGCTGGTGTGTGGGTGTGCTGGTGTGCAGTGATGCTGGTGTGTGTGGAGCTGGTGTGTATGATGCTGTTGTGTAGTGGGCCAGGTGGTAGTGTGCAGTGTGTGGTGGTCCAGGTGTGTATTGTGCAGGTGTGTGGTTGTGCCGTGTGTGGTGGTGCAGAGTGTGGTGTGCTGTTGTGTATTGGTGCAGTGTGTGTGGTGCAGGTGTGTGGGTGGTGCAGGTGTGAGGTGTGCAGAGTGTGGTGTGCTGGTTGTGGTGGTGGGTCAAGGAAGTGTGGGTGCAGAGTGTGGTGGTGCAGGGTGTGGTTTTGGGTGCAGGTTGTGTGGTGCTGGTGTGTGTGGTGCTCGTGTGTGTGGTGCTGGTGTGTGGTGGTGCATGTGTGTGGTGTTGCATGTTGTGTGGTGGTGCTTGGTGTGTGGTGTGGTGGTGTGTGGTGGTGGTGGTGTGGGTGTGGTGTGTGTAGTGGTGTGGTGTGTAGTGCTGGTGTGTGGGTGGTGCCTGGGTGTGTGTGGTGCTGGTGTGTCTGCAGAAGTGTGGTCGTGCAGTGTGTGGTGGAGCAGGTGTGTGGTGGTGCAGGTGTGTGGTGTGCAGTTGTGTGGTGTGCAGGTGTGGTGGTGCAGGGGTGTAGTGGTGCCAGGTGTGTGGTGATGCCAGTGTGTGGTGGTGTGCGGTGTGTGGTTGTGCTGGTGTGTGGTGGGTGGTGTTGGTGGTGGTGGAGTGTAGTGGGGTGGTGTGGTAGTGCTGGTGTGTGGTGGTGCTGGTGTGTGTTGGTGCGGAGTGTGTTGTGCAGGTGTTTGTGTGCAGGTGTGTGGTGGTGCAGTGTGTGGGTGGTGCAGGTGTGTGGGTGGTGCAGTGTGTGGTGGTGCAGGTGTGTGGGTGGTGCAGGTGTAGTAGTGGTGCAGGTTTGTAGTGGTGCAGGTTGTGTGGAGATGCACCAGTATATTGTACTTGCTTCAGTTTCCACAAATACCCGCACATAGAAGAGAGAAGCTTACGACGATCGTTTCGGTCCTACTTGCAACCAATTGCTGGCTACCTCCCTTTTTATCTGTATGTGACATTGTAATTGGTCCCAATCGAGACCGAAAACGTCTCGTAAGCTCCTCTCTCCATGTGCCGGTTATTTATGTATTGTTTTCATCACACGTTTGTGTCTTTTTTCTTTTTTTTTAATACGAAATTATCAATTAACTTCCCGAGTCCTTCCTGTTATATTTTCTGCCTGTAACTTGTATTGTAACTTGTATTGCAACTTGTATTGCAACTTGTATGCAACTTTTACTGCAACTTGTACTGCAACATGTACTGCAACTGTACTGCAACTTGTACTGGCAACTTGTACGCAACTTGTAACTGCAACTGTACTGCAACTTGTACCGCAACATGTACTGCAACTTGTATACTGCAACTATGTAACTTCAACTTGTACTGCACATGTACTGCAACATGTAATGCAACTTGTATTGCAACTTTACTGCAACCTTGTACTTGCAACTTGACTGCACTAGTACTGCAACTTGTACTGCAACTTGTACTGCAACTTGTACTGCAACTTGTACTGCAACTTGTACTGCAACTTGTACTGCAACTTGTACTGCAACTTGTACTGCAACTATGTACTGCAACTTTTATTGCAACTTGTATTGCAACTTTTATTTGTAACTTGATACAGCTAGAATTGTAGCCAGGGACTGGAAATTATTTTGCCAGTATTGTAACTAGTTATTGTAGCTATTTAATTCGCAATTGTTACCTAGTAATTTAGTCGGTATTGCAACTAGTATCGTATCTAGTATGTTAATATTTTAACTCTAATTTTAAGTAATATTTAAGCGTGTTTGTCTCATGTTTGTATGTACAAATCATTCCTAATATCCAGATGTGTTGAATTGTATATTTAGTGATGCTGTCTGTTTGTGATCTGACAGAACAGTCCGAATCGATGTTTATTTTAATCTTGTCTGATTTGTGGCTGATAACGTATGAATTATTGCATTAATTCACGGGTTTCGAGTCTAATGTTGTACGAAAAAAAAATTTTTTTGACACATAGGCCGCTTCCCACAGGGTGATCCGAAAAAGAGGAAGGTTTCATAATTCTCTGCAGAAACGATTCGCCACACAGTGTGTTCATCAGTCCAACACAAAGTAGAAATGGGTAAGGAGAGTAGAAGTTTGAGGTAATCAGTCCCTCAACCTGGAATCGATGTGTTCAGTCCATCAATCTTGTAGGAAGTGCAGCACAGGGCCAGAGAGGTGGCTTATATACTGCAGTCAGATGAGTTGAAGCAGGAGGAGGCGGGATCACAGAGGGACCTGCCACTTGTGTAAGTAGGTCGTCGTCCAAAGGTTGGGTAAGCGTTGAAGTCTTTGTACCAAGATCCCATGATGTTGCAGTGTCTGACAGATGTGATGAATGGTTTTGAAAACCGACAAGTTGAAGAATTGAGACACTTAATCCTTCAACTTGCCGGTTTTCAAAACCATTCATCACATAATAATTCTCACCATCACTGTCTTACCAGAGGCGCGCCTACAGCACAGTGCAAAAGTTGTGACGTAAGTTGTCTTAAATTTTATTGATGGAAAAAAAAGTGGTCTACAGCTTGGTTGAATATGCCTCTACCTATAATAATTGAAAAAAAATTGGCATACTGGCGCCTATATAGCCCAATAAAATTATGAACCTTCCTCTACGTAAGGTACAAGATTGAAGCCGGTCAGAAGAATCATTCTCGAGGTATTGCATCTAAACTAGAATTCAAATTTGCTATGTTAAATTGGCAAACTGGAATCTACACGGCCAGAGCTAATTCAAATATTTCTCTACGCGACACCAGCGTTAAGTTTGAAGCCCATCAGAGGCGACATTCTTCAGCTATCACACTGAAAGCAACATCACAATTCAGTAAAACTGGCCAATTGGTGTAATCTTACTTTGAGCAAAATCCCAAAAAGTTTGAAGCCAATCCGTAGAGACATTGCCCAGTTATTGCACAGAAATCAATAATCCTGAATTATTTGGTTATGAACGGGGAAAATGTTCACAAAACACCTCGCGGGGTGTAACCTTTACTTAAAGCTTTAGTGACACGAAGTTTAAAGCCGTTCAGAAGAACTTTCTCGAATTTTTTAAAGGGGAAAAATGCCATTTGAAAAACTCCCAATTAGACCCACCAGTCCAAAACAAAGGAATTTTTCCTTTAAAAACACAATTTTCCCCATAGTTTGAAGCCGACACAATATCGTTTTCAAGCTATGGATGGAACCTTGAAAGATGTACAAAACTTAAAACGACAAAATTTTACGTTTTTTTCCACAGATGGTGCTTCCAGTAACCATCAGAAGGCGTTGTGTGTGTTGTGCACCTTAAAACAAGGATAAGACTTTCTGAGTCCTCGAGTATTCACAACAGACCGTCGGTTCTGTGCGCTTCTTTCCTCTCAACGGAGGAACCCTCTGTGTGCTAGTCCATTTATAAGAAAATCCGTTCATCGTCCTTATGAATCTTGCAAAAAAGGGAATTCTGCTAGTGATCAACAGTATAGGTATCGTGTTTTGTGTGTGTTTGTACTCGCCTAGTTGTGGTTGCAGGGTCCGATTCATAGCCCTGTCCCGCCCCCTTCACTGGCCGCTACGGTGTGTATCTTACCAATAACCCATGATCATTGATCTAACAACATATGGAAGGAATTACGGGGAGAATCCACATGGGCGTCATTCACTTTTTTTGGGTGGTATGAAAATTGCCGACTCTGTTTTCATGTGAGGAAAACCCAGTATGGTCTGTTACCACGCGGCAAGACCAAGGTAAATTTCACGACGTAAGTTCATACCCAAGAACAAAAATATTGCTCACGGGAACTTAGTATAGCTGGTCAATGTGTGTTGTTCTGGAAAGCTCCTCCCCCTTGTTCTTATTAAATTTATGAACATTTTTGCAATACAGAACAAAGGAAGAAACACAGGGAACAAATAAAAGGTAAATATGCAAGGTTTTCATTAGAGGAAACAGTATGACTGCAGGTATAGTAGAACGCAAGGTCATATGATGCGTAAAGATTTAGTATGAAATCATATGATACGCTACGCAACCATTAATTTTAAAACCTTTACCCACCATGCAGGAATTTATCATCACTATAAACCGGGGGGACCATCACTCCAACCATGGGGGGCTATCAACCTCACCATGAAAGACACTATCCTCACTACCAGCAAGACACTACCCTCACCCACCATGGCAAGGTACCATCCCTCACCACATGCAGGTCCATCCTAACCATCATCCCCCTCACCCCCATGAAGGTACCATCCTCACCCACCATGAAGACCATCCCCACCCACCATGCAAGGACTTTCCCCCCACCATGAAAGGACTTTCCCCTCACCCACCATGCAAGGACCATCCCTCACCCACATGCAAGACCATCCCTCACCCACCATGCAAGGTACATCCCTCACCCACCATGCAAGGGGTACATCCCTCACCCACCATGCAAGGTACCATCCCTCACCCCCCATGCAAGGTACCATCCGCTCCCCCCCATGAAAGGTACCATCCCTCACCCCCATGCAAGGTACCATCCCTCACCCACCATGCAAGGTACCATCCTCACCCACCATTGCAAGGTACCTACCCTAAACCCCACAATGCAAAATGTACCCCATTCCCTCACCCACCACAAGGTCCCATCCCTCACCCCCCAAATGCAAACACATCCCCACCCACCATGCAAGGTACCTCCTCACCCACCAGCAAGACACATTCCCTCACCCACAGCAAGTACCATCCTCACCCCACCTTTTGGCAAAGACACTACCCTCACCCACCATGCAAGGTACCATCCCTCACCCCCCATGCAAGGTACCATCCCTCACCCACCATGCAAGGTACCATCCCCACCCACCATGCAAGGTACTATCCCTCACCCACCATGCAAGGTACCATCCCCACCCACCATGCAAGGTACCATCCCTCACCCACCATGCAAGCACTACCCCTCCCCCACCATGCAAGGACACTATCCCTCACCACCATGCAAGGTACCATCCTCACCCCACCATGCAAGACACTACCCCTCACCCCACCATGCAAGGTACCATCCCTCACCCACCATGCCAAGGTACCATCCTCACCCACCATGCAAGGTCCCAAATCCCTCACCCACCAGGCAAGGTACTATCCTCACCCACCATGCAAGGTACCATCCTCACCCACCATGCAAGACACTATCCCTCACCCACCATGCAAGACACTATCCCTCACCTACCATGCAAGACACTATCCCTCACCCACCATGCAAGATACTATCCCCTACCATGCAAGGCAGAAATCCCTCACCCACCATGCAAGGCACCATCCCTCACCCACCATTTAAGGTACCACCCCTCACCCCCCATGCAAGGTCCATCCTCACCCAACCATGCAAGGTACCACCCCTCACCCACCATGCAAACCCTATCCCTCACCCCCAATGCAAGGTACCATCCCTCACCCCCCATGAAAGACACTATCCCTCACCACCATGCAAGGTACCATCCCTCACCCACCATGCAAGGACCATCCCTCACCCACCATCAAGGTACCATCCTCACCCACCATGCAAGACACTATCCCTCACCCACCATGCAAGGTACCATCCCTCACCCACCATGCAAGGCACCATCCCTCACCCACCATGCAAGGCACTATCCCTCACCCACCATGCAAGGTACTATCCCTCCCCCACCTTGCAAGACACTATCCCTCACCCACCATGCAAGGTACTGTTCCTCACCCACCATGCAAGGTACCATCCCTGTGGCATGCAAAGAGTACGTAACCTATATTCGGCGCATGTACACACCCTCATTTACAAGCTATCTCCCCCAACCAGCGAACCAGGTTGCTAAGAGTTGACGATGGGGCCCCGTCGTTCAACTAGTGACCAGGTTCTAGCCAATAAGAAGATGGTTTTGGCAATCGCAGAGGTTATGTGGGTACCGCTCTCCTGTCTGCCCATTCTAGAGCTGGTTGAAGCACGGTCTGCTATCTTGTGGCTTCTATTTCTGCTTTGCTTACCGTGGAGTGCACTTACTTATCACTGTAATAGTGTACTTTATTGTGTTCTAAATTGGTGAAGGATAATACAAGTCTAAACTTTTTCTACTGTGTTTATTTGCTCCCATTACACCCGGGGTAACAGGCCATTTGGAATCCTGGGTTGTGATATGGGTAGCCTGTCCGAGAGCTGGAGCTGGACTTAGAGAAACGGTTGAGCTTAGGGTGAAGCTCGTAGCAGGAACATTGTGCAGCTTGCTGTCTGGCATTGCTTTACAAATTTTGCGTGTCAGTTGTTATAGCCTTTTGGGTTGTAGAGAATTTTTGCAGTCAGCTTTGCTTGTATGCGTATTCTGCAATCGTACTGTGCATAGCTAAGCGTGTTCTGCAAATTAACGTGTTACGTTGGGGGTATTCGCAATCGAAACTGTGCATGCGAATAACTTATGCCACCTAGACGAGCCCAACGTCTGGTGTCGGCATATACTTTGCATAACTACCAAAATTTGGTCCCTACAGCGTTGTTGGCAAATTGCTCGTTCCATTGGTATTACATACAAACGCACTCTCACAGCTGCAAAACTGCGTTCCTGATTGCTGACAAACTTATAGAAGAGATGGCACATCAGACTCCTCCCTCTACGGGAGCTAGGGCAAAAACTACTATGTTCTCGCAGGAGGAAGATGATACCCCTACGGAGCAAAATGGTCAGTATAGTGCAGCTAGGTTGTCTCAGGGTGAATCAGCGTCGGTTGGACTTGAGCTGGCAAAAAATCAATCTGAGCAAACTAGGGAACAGAGAGCCATTCGCAAGGGAAGAATTTGATAGGGAAAGAGAGAGGAGGCAGTTTTCGCATTCTGTAAATGATTTAGTTTACAAAAGCAGTACAGTTTGTTCCCCGCTATCAATGAGGCCGAACCAGAGAAATTTTAAAAGCTTCGAAAATCAGGCTCGAGCCTTGGGGTGGCCGAACAGCATTGGGCATCGTTGGTTATACAGCATTATCGGGTAAGGCACAGGAATTTACGTCAGTATTAAATGACGCTGAATTCTCTGATTATCAAGTAGTGAAGACCACAGTGTTGGGAGCATATACATGTATCCCAGCCAATACAGAAAAGCATTTAAATTAAGCAGGCGGCAGCTTTGGTCAATCTCTAGTGGACTTTGGGAGACAGAAAACCCAAAAGCTTTTACCAGCTGGTAAAAAGAAAGTGGTGTCTCTACCCTTTGAGGAGCTGGTGCAGTTATTCTGATTGATAACTGTTGGAGTCTGTGGGACCAGAGGTTCGAGTCTTTCTGCAGGATCGTGATTTAAAACCACTGCATTGGAGGCAGCCAGGTTGGCTGATACCTTCGAAATAACCGCTCCTTGCCCGAGCGGTCCCGTCTTCTTTCAACAGCCTGGCCATGAGCAGAGTCGTCACCTTGGAGAATGAAGTGCCAGCCGGGGGGAGAACATCTACGTCGCCAACCAAGTCACCGGGTGAGCCACGCTTCTCAACATATGGTCCACCTGCGGGAGGCAAACTATCATGGTGCATCTCGCAACAGTATTCCAGAGAGACACACCAGAACGACACCATTTGCAACGTCAACAGGAGTAAAGGGAAAGCCTGTCGTCTGCTTCGGGTGCAATAAAGTAGGTCACATCAGTCCCAACTGCCCCCATAAACCCCAACCATTGGGAAAAATCTCTAATATCCCTAGCAACATGTCCCCTAAGAAGTGAAAAAGGTATGGCCCCTTATTATTGCAAGAGTCTTATTTCCCTTCAGGAAAACTCAAACAACTAAAGACCTTTAGAGATACGGAGCTTTATTGCTCACTTGTAAGAGAGGGAATTTTTACCCCTTTCAGAAAATACTTCTTTGGAATTCCTCTGTTTTTTTGGGACGCATTGGAGGAGCTATATATTCTGTTCCTTTGCATAAAATTTATGTACAGTGCAAATATTACACTGGGTACTTGACTGTAGGTGTTCAAAAGGGATTCCCCATGAAAGATGCAATGTTATTACGGGGTAATAACATTACACGTTAGTTCGTGTCCTGAACCTTAATGATTAATTCTTCTCCGGTGTTGGCCATAACTCGGGCAACATCCCAAGGGTTGTCTGGAGAGAATGTGACCTTCCTTGGACACTCCGATCTCGGAATAGCCACGTTGTTTTTTTGGAGGCACACCGGGCCGGAGCTCGTAATCAAGTGACAGCCCCCGACAAGCCTTCCATTCCTAGGTTCCCAGGATTCCCAAATTTGGGGTCTGTTTCCATGCCCGAGGGACTGTCCTTCCGGGAGGACACGAAAGGACCCTTTTTTAAAATTCGCTTTTGGGCAGCCATGGGTAAATCCTCTTTGGGTCCCCGGTCAAGTATGAAGTTAAAAACGATTATTTGATCTGCACTGAGACTGGTAAGGAGATAGGGGGCCGGCAATTGTATGACAGGTAGTGGTTCCAACAAAGTATAGACCTCAAATATTAAATATAGCTCATAATACGTCATTAGGAGGTCACTTTGGAATTACAAAAACCTTGTATAGAATCGCAAAGAATTTTATTTTGGGCCCAAAAATTTAAAAAAGATGTGACGAATCATATTAGGTGTTGCCGAGAATGTCGCAAGTTGGAAAAACCTGGAAAATTCCATTAAACCTGCAGCTCTCCAAACCCATACCTGCTGATGGAGAAACCCTTTTTCAGATTTAAGTATAAATTGTGTAGGTCCACTACCTAGGTCAAAGTCTGGAAATCAGTATTTATTTACGATTATGATAAAGTAACAGATATCCCGAAGCAATTCCCATGCGTAGTATTTAAAACTAAAGTATTTTAAAAGCTTTAACAAAATTCATTTCTTGTTTTGGCATTCCTAAAACTATCAAAGTGATCAAGGTACTAACTCACTGCCCAAAACATTTTGGGAAGTATTAACTGGGTTTGGGAAATCCACAACTTAAACCACTGCTATCATCCTCATCCAAGGCGCCTTTGGGAAAAATTCCACCCAAAAAAATTAAAACAATGATGAGAAGTTTTGCATGCACTTTCCCACAGACTGGATGAATCACTACCTTTGTTGCTGTTTCTAGTACGAGAGACTGTGCAAGAGTCTACAGGGTATAGTCCCTTTGAGCTGATCTTTGGGCACAATGTACGAGGTCCTCTTCGGGTGCTCAAAGAAGGATGGATGGGAGAAGAAAGTTAGTTCAACACTCTACAATCCGTCTTCAAGGTTGCAGGTGGCACGTCAGTTAGCCCAAGGGTAACTAAAGACAGCTCAAAGTAAGATGAAACAGAGGTTTTGACAGAAGTGCCCCAATTCCGCTCCTTCCCTCCAGGAGACAAGGTGTTGGTGCAGAAACCTATACCTGGCCACACCTTGAAAGTTAGATTTACGGGGCCTATGCAGATTGTAAGAGATTACTGATGTAAATTATGTTGGGACTCCATTGAAAGCCTCAAAACTAAAACTTACCACATTAAACAATTAAAATACTTCCATACACCCGATAAAGTCCCAGTAATGACTCTGTCCTCTACCCCTGAGGGCGACTCTGACTCTTTGCACTCTATCTCTGAAATTAATATTAAACTTTCAAATTCTTTTCCTCCTAAGGATCCTAGCCCTTTTGTGAGGGATTATCTGAAATGCAAGCAAAAAATTTAACTGAGCTTTCTACGTCATACCTAATATTTTTTTCGGATGTGCCCAAAAATGTACGTAGGTTATCATGATGTAGATGTGGGAGACTCTAAACAATTAAACTTCCCCCTACAGAGCTAATCCTGAAAAGCAAGGCTACTTCAGCAGGAAGTAGACTTCTTGTTAGAACTGGTTTAGTGGAGGAGTCATCTAGTCCATGGGCTCACCGTGCATCTATAAAGAAGGCTGATGGAGGGTTTCGTATGTGCACAGCTATACCGTAAAGTGAACGAGGTCACCAATTACAGATGCTTACCCTCTTTCCCCGTCTGGATGACGTAATTGACTTTGTGGGTAAGGCTACTTTTGTGTCCAAATTAGATCTCCTTAAAAGCTACTATCAGGTACCTTTGACAGACTTTAAAGGGGAAGGAAAATCTCTGCCTTCGTAATTCCAGGTCATTATCAATTACACAGTTACACCCTTCGGAATGAAAAATTCCCCCCCTTCATTCCAGAACTTATCCATCAGGCTATTAAAGGATTGAAGGCACGGCAGCGTACCT
Source organism: Cherax quadricarinatus (assembly GCF_026875155.1). Classification (NCBI taxonomy): domain Eukaryota; kingdom Metazoa; phylum Arthropoda; class Malacostraca; order Decapoda; family Parastacidae; genus Cherax; species Cherax quadricarinatus. Next base: position 4,514 of record NW_026467952.1, on the reverse strand, counting down.
AGATGATATGTGTTTTGGTGTCTGATATTGGGATCAACACCTACTTAGACTTAAGGCTCTGTTTTGAGACTTTAAGAGTTTTTCATTTACAGTTAATTTATCTAAATCTTCCCTTTGGGCCCGGCCACTGTCACTTTTCTAGGCCATGAAGTAGGTAGTGGTAAAGTTGCACCTAAACTTGCTAAAGTTCTTTTATTAAAGATTTTCCCGTTCCTCATGATAGGAAATCTCTTCAACGTTTCCCAGGCATGACAGGATTTTTTCGAGATTCTGTAAGAATTTTCAGATATTGTAGCCCCTCTTACCTCTCTTACAGTCAAAAGTTCCCTTTAATTGGACCTCAGACTGTAACACTGCTTTTATAAAGCAAAAAGATTATTTTGTACTGCACCCATTCTCTTGTCTCCAGACTTCCCAAACCTTTTTCATTACAGGTTGATGCTTGTGAGTGTGGGGTTGGGGCAGTACTATTTACAAATCGGGAAAAAAGGAGTTGCAGCCTGTAGCATACTTTTCACCAAGTTCCAGCACATCAGAGGGCTTTTCTACCATTTAAAAAGAAGCCCTCGCGCTGGTACTGGCTTTGGAGCATTTCGATGTTTGTGGGCCAGACAACGCAGGTGGTCATTACAGTGATCACAATCTATAGTATATCTCCAAGCCATGAAGAACCACAACACAAGGCTTATGCGCTGGACCTAAGGCCTATAATATGTCCATTAAATATATTACCGGCAAGAAATATGTTGGCAGACTCTTTATCTAGAGTATATTTATTTAGGTTAGGATGTTATTTGTGGTAAACCCTTTTCATGCTCTTTTTTTTTTTATCCCCTGGTGTGGGGTTTTTTTTTTTAGTGAGGGGGTGCGGGCTACCGCCGCCTGTATCTTGGACCTATGCTAGCCCGTCTGACTGCTGTCTCACTCTAAGTTTAGGGGTTTTGGGTTTTGGTCAAGAGAAAGCTGAGCTCTAAGAGTTGGATGGTGGAGAGGAAAAGGGGGTCCCATTATTTTTGTGCCCTGGCGGCCGGTTACCACTGGGGGGTGGCAGCCTAATCCTGAGCCCTTTTCGGGTGGGGGAGTGGCATGCAAAGAGTACGTAACCTTTTTTTCGGCGCATGTACACACCCTCATTACAGGCATCTCCCCCAACCAGCGAACCAGGTTGGGTAAGAGTTGATGATGGGGCCCCGTCGTTCAACTAGTGACCAGGTTCAAAAGATGGTTTGGCACGCAGAGGTTATGTGGGTACCGCTCTCCTGTCTGCCCCTTTTCATTCCCCTTCAGAGCTGGTTGAAGCACGGTCTGCTATCTTTTGGCTTCTATTTCTGCTTTGCTTACCGTGGAGTGCACTATACTTATCACTGTACATAGTGTACATATTGCTGTTCTAAATTGGTGAAGGATAATACAAGTCTAAACTTTTTTACTGTGTTTATTTGCTCCCATTACACCCGGGGTAACAGGCCATTTGGAATCCTGGGTTGTAAATAATCCCTCACCCACCATGCAGTACCATCTCTACCCACCATGCAAGGTACAACTCTCACCCACCCTGCAAGACACTATCCCCACCCCCCATGCAAGGGACCATCCTCACCCACCATGCAAGGTTACCATCCCTCACCCCCCATGCAAGACTGTTCCTCACCCACCATGCAAGGTACCCATCCCTCACCCCCCATGGCAGGTACATCCCCCACCCACCATGCAAGGTACCATCCCTCACCCACCATGCAAGGTACCATCCCTCACCCACCATGCAAGACACTATCCTCACCCACCATGCAAGGTATCATCCCTCACCCACCATGCAAGACAAATATCCTCACCCCATGCAAGGTACCATCCCTCACCCACATGCAAGGTACCATCCCTCACCCACCCTGCAAGGTACTATCCCTCACCCACCATACAAGGTACCATCCCTCACCCACCATGCCCAAGACCATCCCTCACCCACCATGCAAAACACTATCCCTCACCCACATGCAAGACACTATCCCCCACCCACCATGGGAGACACTATCCCTCACTCACCATGCCAAGACACTATCCCTCATCCACCATGCAAGAACTATCCCTCACCCATCATGCAAGATACTACCCCTCACCCACCATGCAAGGCACCATCCCTCACCCACCATGCAAGGCACCATCCCTCACCCACCATTTAAGGTACCACCCCTCACCCACCATGCAAGGTACCATCCCTCACCCACCATGCAAAACACTATCCCTCACCCACCATGCAAGGTACCATCCCTCACCCACCATGCAAGACACTATCCCTCACCCACCATGCAAGGCACCATCCCTCACCCACCATGCAAGGTACCATCCCTCACCCACCATGCAAGGCACTATCCCTCACCCACCATGCAAGGTGCTATCCCTCACCCACCATGCAAGGTACTGTTCCTCACCCACCATGCAAGGTACCATCCCTCGCCCACCATGCAAGGTACTATCCCTCACCCACCATGCAAGACACTATCCCTCACCCACCATGCAAGACACTATCCCTCACCCATCATGCAAGACACTATCCCTCACCCACCATGCAAGGTACCATCCCTCACCCACCATGCAAGGTACCATCCCTCACCCACCATGCAAGGAGCCAGTCAGTAAATATCCCAGGAATATAAGTATAAAATATACAATATATTGATTACCAATAAATCATCGCTGTTAAGAACATTACGGTCTCGTAGCATGAACTGCAAGTAGCTTGAAGTGCAAGTAGCATGAAATGCAAGTTGCTAACTTGGTAATCCTGAAGGAAGTGAAGTCGTGGGACCATTGAACAACCGAGTGGTCTTTTGGGGCCCTGAACAAACCCAGTGGTCTTGTGGGGCCACGAACAACCCAGAGAACTAGTGGACCACTGAACAACTGAGAGAACTAGTGGGGCCACTGAACAAATGAGGAACTAGTGGGACCACTGAACAACTGAGAGAACTATGGGACCACTGAACAACTGAGAGAACTAGTTTGGGGCCCTGAACAACTGAGAGAAAATAGTGGGACCACTGAACAAATGAGAGAAAATAGTGGGACCACTGAATAACTGAGAGAACTAGTGGGACCACTGAACAACTGAGAGAACTAGTGGGACCACTGAACAACTGAGAGAACTAGTGGGACCACTGAACAACTGAGAGAACTAGTGGGACCACTGAACAACTGAGAGAACTAGTGGGACCACTGAACAACTGAGAGAACTAGTGGGACCACTGAACAACTGAGAGAACTAGTGGGACCACTGAACAACTGAGAGAACTAGTGGGACCACTGAACAACTGAGAGAACTAGTGGGACCACTGAACAACTGAGAGAACTAGTGGGACCACTGAACAACTGAGAGAACTAGTGGGACCACTGAACAACTGAGAGAACTAGTGGGACCACTGAACAACTGAGAGAACTAGTGGGACCACTGAACAACTGAGAGAACTAGTGGGACCACTGAACAACTGAGAGAACTAGTGGGACCACTGAACAACTGAGAGAACTAGTGGGACCACTGAACAACTGAGAGAACTAGTGGACCACTGAACAACTGAGAGAACTAGTGGGACCACTGAACAACTGAGAGAACTAGTGGGACCACTGAACAACTGAGAGAACTAGTGGGACCACTGAACAACTGAGAGAACTAGTGGGACCACTGAACAACTGAGAGAACTAGTGGGACCACTGAACAACTGAGAGACTAGTGGGACCACTGAACAACTGAGAGAACTAGTGGGACCACTGAACAACTGAGAGAACTAGTGGGACCACTGAACAACTGAGAGAACTAGTGGGACCACTGAACAACTGAGAGAACTAGTGGGACCACTGAACAACTGAGAGAACTAGTGGGACCACTGAACAACTGGTCATTCGAGACATTTTCTTGTATAAAGTATTTGTAATTTTTTGAAATAAGACTAAATAAGACGAGAAGTGGAGAAAAGAAGAAGATAATGATATGGACGCACTAAACAATCCGTAGACATAAGAAAAAATTGTATCGGGCTTATTTATAATCTTGAATTTCTTTCTGGTACGACTTCGACTCATCTGGGTGAACATTAATGCTATGTAGTACCGATAAGACTCCATGATCTGAGGGACCGATTACCTCGTCTTTTGTATAGAGTTCTTCAGTCTTCTCCTAGGGCCCTTGAATTGTACTGATAAAGCCACTGGTTGGTGAAACGTCTACAAATTGTATGTGTCTAATTCTTCTTCTTGGTGAAGATGCTCCAGCTTTGCCCACTTCTTTGTACATCTTGACCTGACCCCCACATTTTCTTGGTCTTCCGTGGTGCAGTCACGAATTACGCAGATACCTTGATGATGAGGCTCCAAGAGATAAAATACAACAGTAGGGTGAATGAATAGGTGACCATGAGTCACTGGTGTGATAAATCACCATCAGGGGCGAGTCAATAAACAATACTACTGTAATAAATTAAGAAGAAATTCACAGACAGCAAACGAGGTCCCAAAAAGATTTCGTG
>NW_026467951.1:0-11977 GCF_026875155.1 Cherax quadricarinatus | reverse complement strand
ATATTTGTTTTGTGGGCAGTAATTTTTGTGTATCGTACTACGTTTTTTGATTGATAAACAAAAACGCTTGGGTGGGGTTAAATTGGGATAAGCGCGTAAAAATTGTGTGGGGGAGCTTCCTGGGACCCGGCTACCAACCTGTCTGTCTTTTTTTTTTTTTTTTTAAAGTTTAAGCATAAACAAGTAGTAGTAAAAAATGAGACTTAACCCAGAGGTAAACCCCGAGGACAGCCTTGTAGGCTTGGTGACTTTTTCCCTTTATTGGGAAGAAATTTATTTAGTTTGTCCAGAATTGTCTGAGATGTCAGGTCAGTTTGTACAAACTGGTTCAGGGGGGTGTGAGGGGTTTCCAATGAATGAGTGGTGAGAGGCCCTTGAATGAGTGCTGAGAGGTCTAATGAGTGTGAGAGGTTCCTAAGAATGAGTGGTGAGGGGTTTCCCTAGAATGAGTGCTGAGGGGGTTTATGAAGATGCTGAGGGGTTTCCTAATGAATGGTGCTGAGAAGATCCAAATAATGAGTGCGAGGGGTTCCTAATGAAGGAGCTGGAGGTTCCTAATGAAGAGTACTGAGGGCTCCTATGAATGGTGTGAGAGGTTCCAAATAAATGAGTGTGATAGGCTCCTAATGAATGAGTGCTAAGGGGTTTTTAAAATGTGAGTGCTGAGGGTTTCCAAAATGAATGGTGCTAAGAGGTTCCTAATGAATGAGTGCTGAGGGTTCCAAAGATGAGTGTGAAAAAGTTCCTAATAAATGAGGGGTGAGGGTTCCAAAATGAATGGTGTGAGAGGTTCTAATAAATGATGCTGGAGGTTCCTAAAAATGAGTGCTGGAGGTTCCAAATGAATGAGTGTGAGAGGTTCTAATAAATGGTGGGGAGAGGTTTAATGGTGCTGAGGGTTTCCTAATGAATGAGTGCTGAGAGGTTCCAATGAATGAGTGCTGGAATTTCCCAAATAAATGAGTGCTGAGGGTTCCCAATGAATGAGTGCTGAGGGTTTCCCTAATAAATGAGTGTGGAGTTCCAAATGAATGGTGCTGAGGGTTCCTAATAATGAGTGCGAGAAGTTCCAAATGATGAGTGCTGAGGGTTCAAATAAATGAGAGAGGGGTTTCCCTAATGAATGAGTGCTGGAGGTTAAAATTAAATGGTGTGAGGGTTTCCTTGAATGAGCGCTGGAGGGTTCCTAATGAAGAGTGTGAGGGTTCCTAATGAAGGTATGGGGGTTTCCCTAATGAATGATGGAGAGGTTCCTAATAAATGAGTATGGGGGTTTTCTAATGAATGGTGTGAGAGGTTCCTAATGATGGTGCTGAGGGTTCTAAAAATGAGTGCTGAGATGTTCCAAATAATGAGGTGGGGTTTTCCTAAAATGAGTGTGAGAGGTTTCCCTAATGAATGAGTGTAGAGGTTCCAAAGAATGGTGTGAGAGGTTTCTAATGTGGTTTTGGGAGGCCCTAATGAATGGTCCCTGAGGGTTCCCTAATGAATGAGTGCTGAGAGGTTCCCTAATGAATGAGTGCTAAGGGTTCCTAATGAATGAGGCTGGGGGTTTTCAAATGAATGAGTGCTGAGAAGTTCCTAATGAATGAGTGGTGAGAGGTTCTAATGAATGAGGGGTGAGAGGTTCTAATGAATGAGTGGTGAGGGGTTCAAATGAATGGTGTGAGAGGTTCCTAATAAAGGATGCTGAGAGGTTCTAATGAATGAGTGCTGATAGGTTCCTAATAAAATGGGGGTGAGGGCCCCTAATAAAATGGGTGAGGGGTTTCCAAAGGGAAATGGTGCTTAGAGGTTCCTAATGAATGATGCTGGAGGTTCATGAATGGTGTGAGAGGTTCCTTTGAATGAGTGCTGAGGATTCCCTAGAATGAGTGTGGGGGTTTCTAATGAATGGTGCGAGAAGTTCCTAATGATTGAGTGTGTTGGTTCCAATAAATGAGTGTGTGGTTCAAATGAATGGTGCTGAGAGGTTCCTAATGAATGAGTGCTGAGAGGTTTAATAATGAGTGGGGAATTTTCCTAATGTGGTGTGAAGGTTCTAATGAATGAGTGCTGAGGGGTTTCCTAATGAAGAGTGCTGAGAAGTTCCAAAGAATGAGTGTGAGAGGTTCCTAATGAATGGTGCTGAGGGTTTCAAATAAATGGTGCTGAGGGGTTTTCTTTTGAATGGTGCGAGGGGTTCCTAATGAATGAGTGGAGGGTTCCTAATTTTGAGTGTGAGAGGTTCCAAATGAATGAGTGCTGAGAGGTGCCTAATAAATGAGTGTGAGGGGTTTCCCAAATAAATGAGTGCTGAGAGGTTCCAAAATAAATGAGTATGAGAGGTTCCAATAAAATGGGGTGAAAAGTTTTAATGAATGAGTGTGAAAATTCCTAATAAAGAGTGCTGAGGGTTCCTATAAATGAGTGTGGAGGTTCCTAATGAATGAGTGCTGAGGGGTTTCCCTAATGATTGAGTGCGAAAACCCCTAATGAATGGTGCTGAGGGCCCCTAATGAATGGAACTGGGTTCCTAATGAATAGTGCTGAGAGGTTCCAAATGAATGGTGCAATAGGTTCCAAATTGAATGAGTGTGGGAAGTTCCTATTGAATGAGTGCTATAGGTTCCTAATAAATGAGGTGGGGGTTTCAATGAATGAATGCTAAGAGGTTCCTAATGATGAGTGTGGAGGTTCCTAATTGTTTGATTGTGAGGGGTTTTCCTAATGTGATGCGGGAAAATTTCCCAAAAAATGAGTGCTGGGGAGGTTCCCAAGAATGGTACTGAGAGGTTCAAATAAATGAGTGCTGAGGGCTCCTAGTGAATGAGTGCTGAGGGTTCTAATAAAATGGTGCTGAGAAGTTCTTAATGAAGAGTGCGGGAAAAGTTCCTAATAAAATGGTGTGAAGGTTCCTATGAATGAGTGCTGAGAGGTTCCTAATGAATGAGTGCTGAGAGGTTTCTAATAAATGAGTGCTGAAGGGGTTTCCCTAATGAATGAGTGCTGAGGGTTTATAATTTTGAGTGCTGAGGGGTTTTCCTAATGTGGTGTGAGGGGTTTCCCTTATGAATGAGAGTGAGAGGTTCCTAATGAATGAGTGCTGAGATTTCCCAAATTATGAGGTGGGGGGTTTTAATGAATAGTGCTGGGGTTCCTAATAAATTGAGTGTGAGAGGTTCCAATGAATGAGTGCTGAAATTTCCAAATGAATGGTGCTGAGGGGTTTCCTAATGAATGAGTACTGAGGGTTTAATGAATGGTGCTGAGAGGCTCCTAGTGAATGGTGCTGGAGGTTCAAAATGAAGAGTGTGAGAATTTTTTAATGAATGAGTGCTGGAAGTTCCTAATGAAGGTGTGATGGGTTTCCAATAAATGGTGCTGAGAGGTTCCTAATGACTGAGTGCTGAGAATTCCAATGAATGAGTGCGAGGGTTTCCCTAATGAATGAGTGCTGGAATTTCCTAATGAATGAGTGCTGGAGGTTCTAATGAATGAGTGTGAGAGGCCCCTAAGAATGGTGTGGAGGTTCCTATGAATGAGTGCTGGAGGTTTAAATAAATGGTGCTGAGGGTTCCTAATGAATGGTGCGAGGGGGTTCCCCTTGAATGAGTGCTGAGGGGGTTCCTAATAAATGAGTGTGAGGGTTTCTAATGAATGAGTGCTGAGGGTTCCTAAGAATGGTGCTGAGGGTTCCTAATGAAGATACTGAGGGTTCCTAATGATGAGTGTGAAAAGTTTTAATGAATGGTGCTGGAAGTTCTAATGAATGAGTGCTGAGAGGTTTCCAAAATGAAGGTGCTGGAGGTTCCTAATGTTTGAGTGCGAGGCTCCTAATGAAGGGCTGGGGGCTCCAAATGAATGAGAAATGAGGTTCCAATGAATGAGTGTGAGAGGTTCCTAATGAATGGTGCTAATGGGTTTCCCTAATGAATGGTGTGAAAATTTCCTAATAATGAGTGCTGTAGGTTCCCTAATGATGAGTGCTGGGAGGTTTCTAATGAATAAATGCTAAGAGGTTCCTAATAAATGAGTGGTGGGGGTTTCCTAATGAATGATTGTGAGGGTTTCCCAAATAAATTAGTGCTGAAAATTTTCCCAAAATAAATGAGTGCTGAGGGGTTTCCCTAATAATGGTACTGAGAGGTTCCCTAATGAATGAGTGCTGAGAGGTCCTAGTGAATGAGTGTGAGGGGTTCATAATGAATGAGTGCTGAGAAGTTCTTAATGAATGAGGGAGAGTTCCTAATAAAGAGTCTGATGGGTTTCTAATGAATGAGTGTGAGAGGTTCCAAATGAATGGGCTGAGGGGTTTTGTAATGAATGGGGGCTGAGGGGTTTCCAAATGAATGAGGCTGGAGGTTACAAAGAATGAGTGCTGGGGGTTTCCAATGAATGAGTGTGAGGGGTTTCCCTATGAATGGGTGAGAGGTTTCCTAATGAATGAGTGCTGAAAAGTTCCTAATTATGAGAGCTGAGAGGTTCCTAAGAATAAAGTGCTGAGGGGTTCCAATGAATGGTGTGAGGGGTTTCCCTAATGAATGGTCTGGAGGTTCCTAATGAATGAGTGCTGAGGGGTTTCCTAATAAAATGAGTGGAGGGTTCCCTAATGAATGGTGCTGAGAGGTTCCTAATGAATGAGTGTGAGAGGTTCCAAATGAATGGTGCTGAGAAGTTCTTAATAAATGGGTGCTGGAAGTTCCTAATGAATGAGTGCTGATAGGTTCCTAATGAAGAGTGCTGGAGGTTCTATGAAGGGTGCTGAGAATTTCCAATAAATGATGCTGAGGGTTCCTAATGATGAGTGCTGGAGGCCCTAATGAATATGTGCTGAGAGATTCCTAATGAATGAGTGCTAAAAGGGTTTCCTAATGAATGGTGCTGGAGGCTCAAATGAAGATGCAAGAGGCAAATAAATGAGTGCTGAGAGGTTTCCCAAATGATTGAGTGCTGAGAGGTTCCTAATGAGTGAGGCTGGAGGTTCCCAAATAAATGGAGTAGATTCTAATGAATGGTGCTGAGAGGTTCCTAATGAAGAGTGCTGAGAATTCCTAATGAAGAGTGTGAGAGGTTCCTAATGAATGAGTGTGAGAAGTTCTAAGAATGGTGCTGAGGGTTTCCTAATGAATGAGTGCTGATGGTTCCAATAAATGAGTGCTGAGGGTTCCTAATGAATAGTGTGTGAGATTCCTAATGATGAGGCTGAGAGGTTCCTAATGAAGAGTGCTGATAGGCCCCTAAGAATGAGTGTGAGGGTTTTTCCTAATGAAGGTGCTGATAGGTTCCAATGAATGGTGCGAGGGGTTTCCCAAATGAATAAGTGCTGTTTTGGTTGTAATGAATGGTGCTGATAGGTTCGTAATAAAGAGTGTGAGTGTTCCTAATGAATGAGTGTGAAAATTTCCCCTTAAATGAGTGCTGGGGTTCCTAATGAATGATGCTGATGGGTTTCAATGAATGGTGTGAGAGGTTCCAAATGAAAAAAGTGTGTGGGGTTTCCCTAATGAATGAGTGTGAGGGTTTCCTAATGGATGGTGCGAGGGTTCCTATGAATGGTGTGAAAATTCCAAAGAATGAGTCTGAGAGGTTCCTAATGAATTGGTACTGAGGTTCCAAATAAATGAGTGTGGGGTTCCTAATGGTGAGGCTGAGAGGTTCCAAATGAAGAGTGCTGAGAATTTAAATGAATGAGTGCTGAGAAGTTCTAATGAATGAGTTGATGGGTTCCCTAATGAATGAGTGCTGAGAGGTTCCTAATGAATGAGTGTGAGGGGTTTCCTTAATGAGTGTGAAAAAGTTCCAAATGAATGGTGCTAGGGGTTCCTAATAAATGAATGTGGAGGTTTAATGAATGAGTGTGGAGGTTTAAATAAAGGGTTTCTGAGGGTTTAATGAATGAGTGCTAAGAGGTTACTAATGATGAGTGCTGAGGGGTTTCCCTAATGAATGAGTGCTGAGAGGTTCCTAAGAATGAGTGCTGAGAGGCCCTAATAAAATGGTGCTGGAGGTTCCCTAATAAATGAGTGTGAGGGGTTCCCTAGTGAATGAGTGCTAGAGGTTATAATAAATGATGCGAGGGTTTCCTAATGAATGATGTAAAGGGGTTTCCCAATAAATGGTGTGGGGTTCCTAATAAAGAATGCTGAGGGGTTCCTAATGAATGGTGCTGGGGTTTTCCTAATGAATGAGTGCTGAGGGTTTCCCAAATAAATGAGTGTGATAGGTTCCTAATGAATGAGTGCTGAGAGGCCCTAAAAAGGTGCTGAGAGGTCCTAGTGAATGGTGCTAAGATTTACTAATGTTGGTGCTGGGGTTCCTAATGAATGAGTGCTGGGGGGTTCCAAATGAGGTGCTGGGGGTTTCCCTAATGAATAATGCTGAGAGGTTCCTAATGAATGGGCTGAGGGGTTCCAAATTGAATGAGGTGAGAGGTTCTAATGAAGAGTGGATAGGTTCCAAATGAAGGGATTTTCTGAGAGGTTTAAAAATGGTGTGATGGTTCCCAAAATGAATGAGTGTGGAGGTTCCCTAATAAATGAGTGCTGAGGGGTTTCCTAATAAATGAGTACTGAGGGGTTTCCAATGAATGAGTGTGAGGGTTCCTAATAATGGTGCTGAGAGGTTCCTAAGATGAGTGTGATGGTTTCCCTAATGAATGAGTGCTTAAAAGTTCCTAATGAATGAGTTGATGGGTTTCCTAAGAATGAGTGTGAGAGGTTCCAAATGAATGAATGTGAGAAGTTCCTAATGATTGAGTGCTGGAGGTTCCTAATGAATGAGTGCTGTTTAGGTTCCTAATGAAGTGTGAGGGTTCAATGAATGAGGCTGAGAGGTTCCTAATGAATGATTGCAAAGGGGTTCCTAATGGATGAGTGCTGGGGTACCTAATGAATGAGTGAGGAGGTTACTAATGTTGGTGTGAGGGGTTTCCTAAGAAGGGTGCTGAGGGGTTTCCCAAATGAAGAGTGTGAGAGGTTCCTAATGAATGGTGCTGAGGGTTCCAAATGAATGGTGCGAGAATTCCTAAGAATCAGGGCTGGAGGTTGAAATGAATGAGTGTGAGAGGTTCTAATGGTGAGTGCTGAGAGTTTCCCTAATAAATGAGTGCTGAGAGTTCTAATGATGGTGCGAGGGTTTTCTAATGAAGAGTGCTGGAAGTTCTAAGAATGAGTGCTGCGATGTTTGTAATGAATGAGTGCTGAGAGGTTCCTAATGAGTGAGTGCTGAGAGGTTCCTAATGAATGAGTGCTGAGAGGTTCCTAATGAATGAGTGCTGAGATATTCCTAATGAATGAGTGCTGATAGGTTCCTAATGAGTGAGTGCTGAGAGGTTCCTAATGAATGAGTACTGAGAGGTTCCTAATGAATGAGTGCTGAGAGCTTCCTAATGAATGAGTGCTGAGAGGTTCCTAATGAATGAGTACTGATAGGTTCCTAATGAATGAGTGCTGGGAGGTTCCTAATGAATGAGTGCTAAGAGGTTACTAATGAATGAGTGCTGAGAGGTTCCTAATGAACGAGTTCTCAAAGGTTCCTGATGAATGAAGTTCCTAATGTACTTCTCTGTATCATGTTCAAATAAATAAATAAATAAATGAATAAATAAATGAGTGCTCGAAGGTTCCTAATGCCACCAGGCCACGGTGCCCTGTCGCCTGGTGGCAAAAGCTCTTGCTTCACATGGTGAGGGTCCGAGTTTGATTCCCGGCGAAGGGGTGGAAACACTCGATGTGTTTCCTTACACCAGGTTTCTGTGTTCACCCATCAGTAAAATGGGTACCTGGGTGTTAGTCAACTGATGTGGGTTGCATCCTGGGACAAGACTGACCTAATTTGCCTGAAATGCTCTGCATAACAAGCGGCTTTCTATATACACCTACCATCTGACTTACGACCTGCTCGACTTACGACCACTCGACTTACGACTGTGTTTTTTATGCCAAATTTCTGGGAAATAAACAACTATTTGTGTTGTACACAGTGTTTATCTTAAACCTTCCATTATAAAATACAGTACTAATAACATAAAAAGTAAAGTAAAACATGAAATACCAAAATAAAACAATAAAATAAAGTCATTACAAAAATGTTTTGTTGATATTCAGTAGTAAAGTTCAACTTACGATCATTTCGACTTACGACCGGTTTCTTGGAACCGAACTCGATCGTAAGTCGGATGATAGGCGTAGTAGTATGTCATTGCTGTCAACTAGGCCTGTATACCTTGTACTTGTACAGTAGGGACCCACTTATACGGCAGGTTAGGTTCCAGGCTATCGCCGGAAAGCAGACATCGCCGGAAGGCAGAACACCATTTTTTCCATTCATAAATGCATATAAATGCCAGACAACAAGTTTACACTAAATTATAATAAGTTAGTAATAGAACTAGGCATTAAAAACACACAAAGCAAAATACATTCTCAGTATATTCATTACTTATCTTAAAGTATTTGTATTCTTAATGTAGGGAGAGAGGTGAGTAGTACTTATTTGTAGGAAGTCAGGTGTAGGTAGCCCTGGCTCCCCCATCTCATACTTAATCTATGATATTTAAAACATCCCAGAGAGTTAAAATACACATACAGTACACTCATTATTTACCTTAAAATATAAATATGTAGTCTTAATATAGGAAGAGAGGTGAGTAGTATTTATTTATAGGAAGTCAGTGTAGGTAGCTGGTAGGTGTAGCCCGCCTGGGCTACACCTGCCGGCTACCTACACTGTGGCCCAGAGCCATATTATTAGCATCGACATACCTTGTTCACTCAGTTTAATAGTTTCTGACAACTACCTTTAGATGCCATCATAAACGAAGGGAGAGGTAAGGAATAATTCATGCTGAAAATTGTAAGCAAAAGCGGTGTGGGGGAGTGGCTGGGCCAAACGCAGATTCATACACGTTTTCTCTGGTGGCTGAGCAGAGAAAACATAATGCTATCCCTCCTCCCGGAGGTAAGATACACACAGAGTACACTTATTACTTACCTTAAAATATTAGTATTAATGTGTGAGAGATAAGTGGCAGGGTGTTTATTGAATAATATCAGAATGGCACACTATCATCCTCTAACTTGGCACTTAAAGCAAGAGGCTTGCACCTCCTCTTTTTATCACAGCTAAGCTTAGATGCCATCGTCAATGAGAGCCAACTAGTAATGAAAGAGTAAACGAGAGAGAGAACGAAATACAGTGGACCCTCGCATAACGATATTAATCCATTCCTGAGTGCTCATTGTTATGCGAAATTATCGTTATGCGAATGAATTTTCCCCATAAGAAATAATGGAAATCAAATTAATCCGTGCAAGACACCCCAAAGTATGAAAAAAAAAAAAATTTTACCACATGAAATATTAATTTTAATACACACAAACTGAAAAAGACATGCACAGTTACATGACACTTACCTTTATTGAAGATCTGGTGATGATTGATGGGATGGGAGGAGGAGAGAGTCTTAGTGTTTAGAAGGGGAATCCCCTTCCATTAACCCTTTCAGGGTCCGTCCCGTAGATCTACGGCTTCACGTTGAGTGTCCAAACCATAGATTATGCCAAAATTCTAGCGCCGTCAAATTTAGCGCGAAAACGCTCATAGGCCTACATGTGAGAGAACGGGTCTGCGTGGTGGGTGTGCGCCATAAACAAAAAATCTAGGCGCCCGCATAGCATTGTGGGAACGCCGGCTCAGTTACCCTTGTTCACCATGCCTCTTCGCAAGTCAGCTCTCACTCCCCGGAAAATTGGGACTCTCCTCTTCCTATCTGATAGTTCTGACGCTGATGGAAGTGGAAATGAAGACGAATTCTACGGCTTTGATCAGTTAGTGACCGAAAAGAATGACCAGGATATCGATAATAGTGCAGGAAACCCTGACGATCCTCAACCTTCTACCTCTGGTGTGGGCACTCGTGACTCACGGTCGGTTGTTCCTCATCGCAAGAGAAAACTAATATTTTCGCGTGGCCAGGCCTCTGACTTCAGTAATGATGATAGTGATGTGGACTGTGATTTTATTGCGCTCGACGATCATTCGAGTAGTGATAGTGAGGAATCATATTCACCAGTGAAGCGTCGGTATGTTCGCCGCCGCATGCGCTCGGGTAGTGTACCCTATGCTGTGCCCAGGGGACGGAGTACATCCCGGAGTACATCCCGGAGTACATCCCGTGGCCCAACACCAGTTTTAGGTAGTGATAGTGAGGATGATGTGGCTACACTTGGCATGGATAGACCACAGGCATCAGTGGATGGTGTTAGTGGTGATGGTAGTGGCACCGCCATGCGTGACTCACCAGGCCACGCTGGGACCCACGCTGCTGACTCATCAGTTCAAGGACAAAGCGGAGCACCAGCCACCAGCCCACCACAACCACAACCACCCGCACAACCAGCCTATGATGTCCAGTATCCACCAGCAAACCGTATGTGGGATTGGCAGCAAAATCCCAATTTTGTTCCCAAGCCTCACCACTTTGATGACTCTCAAAGTGGAATTCTACCTACTTGTCCCCTTGGAACCATGGCCAATGAACTGGAATTCTTTGAATTATTCTTTGACCAGCCATTGATGGAAATTATTGTCAGGGAAAGTAATAAGTATTTTGAGTACACCATGGCAAATACGATCTTATCACCACAGTCAAGACTACACAGGTGGAAAGAGACGACTGTTGCAGAAATGTATTTGCTTTTTGCAACAATAATGCTTATGCCTCACATCTATAAGCATAATATAAAAGCATACTGGTCCACAGATCGGCTAATTTCTACCCCGGTCTTCAGTGAAATCATACCAGTGAACAGGTTTATCTTACTCTTACGTATGTTGCACTTCTCTGACAAAACCAGGCCTGACAGAAGTGACAGGTTATACAAGATTAGAAATGTTTTCATGTATCTCAAACAAAAGTTCAGCATATACTCATATCCATTCAAGAATCTTGTAATTGACGAGTCTTTGATTTTGTTCAAAGGTAGACTGTCATTCAAGCAGTATATACCGAGCAAGAGGAAACGCTTTGGTATAAAACTGTTTGTACTCTGTGATTGTGACAGTGGCCTGGTGTTGGATATTGTTGTATACACGGGAAAACATTGAAAGATACCAAGATGTTATTGGGTATCTCAGGTGACGTAGTGAGAAACATGATGGCACCTTATCTTGGTAAGGGGCATACATTATATACTGATAACTGGTACACAAGCCCATTACTCAGTGATTTCATGCGAGTGAACAAGACAGATGTGTGTGGCACAGTGCGTTCTAATCGTAAACATATGCCCAGGCTCAACGCAGGTGCTCGTGGTGATGACGTGCAGGTGTTTACTGCCAATGACATCATGGCATTACGTTGGCATGACAAACGAGATGTCACATTGTTGACAACCATTCACCGTAATGAAATGCAAGACAGTGGCAAAGTTGATCGAGTGACTAATGAACGTATTCGAAAACCAGGGACAGTGATTGATTATACACAAAACATGCGCTTGGTTGGCAAATGTGACATGCAGATTGGTTTTGTTGGCTGTGTTCGTAAGAATTACAAGTGGTACATGAAACTTTTCTTCCATCTCATGGACATTTCAATGCTCAATGCATTTAATATGTACCAAATAAAGACTGGCAACAGACCACCATATGGTGAATTTTGTTTGTCTGTTGTCAGACAACTCATAATGAAGTACCAGGTACGAACACCTGCTATACAACACAGTCCTCGAATATTTACCAAAAATCATATATGGCTAACCCAAGCCAGGTACTAGAAATAAGCCACTTTGTCTGACTTTTTGGGTATCCTAGGTTCTCTACACACATGCTGCTATGTGTGATAATCTATGAAGAGGAAATAGCTTTTTTGTTTCAGTTTTATGGTGCAGTACGAGTGTATATCACAGTTATCCCTGTGCTACACTCCGTTTTCTCTAGTATAAGCCCCCAAGACAGGGATAGGAAAATGGTACTTGTATCCCATGTCTCTTCT
>NW_026467950.1:0-13394 GCF_026875155.1 Cherax quadricarinatus | reverse complement strand
CTTCGCATCTACTCCTAGGTTGAGGGACTGATTACCTCATCTTCTGTACATAGTTCTACTGTCTTCTGGTTATGTCCTAGAATTTGTATTGATAAAGCCACTGGATGGCGAAACGTCTACAATAAAGATACCCAGATGTTGCACATGTGTCTTAATTTCATCTTGTCGGTATTATATCCCATTCTTACACAACAGAAGCTTGAAGAATATTAGGAGAATGGGGTAATCAGTCCCTCAACCTTGAGTCGATGTGGTCAGTCCATCAATCTTGAGTCCATCAATACATTCAAGATTGATGGACTGATCACATCGACTCAAGGTTGAGGAACTGATTACCTCATTCTCCTCCTATTCTTCAAGCTTCTCCTGTATAATGACTGATGAAGTGAAACGTTTCCTTAATAAAGATACCCAAGAGTTGCACATGTGTCTAATTTATCATTATTTAACTTGTAATAAAGTTGGTAGAATTACCGACAATATGAAAAGTAAAAGGACACAAGTGCAACTAATGTGACATTTATTGTGGCAACGTTTCGCTCTCCAGGAGCTTTATCAAACCATTACAAACAATACATGGACACAGAGGGTATATAAAGGCTCATAGTGAGGTGCAATACTAGTGAGGTAACATTTCGATGTTCACTAGTGGTAGTAGTAGTAATAGTGACAAAAGTAATACAATATGATAGAGAAATTAATTTGTACAAGAGTAAAAGGATATAAAAGCTATTACTTGGGTTACATAAAAATAGGTTGGACAAATATAGACTGGAAAGAGGCAGCTCGTTTCAGTGTTCACTCTCTGTAATGTGCTTTGTGTAGTATAACAGGAGAGATTATGTGATGGCAGGGTTTATTGTTTTCAGGAGGATTCTTGCTAAGACCTCGGAGATGGTGAAGCTGTCGTTGTTTTGCTTAATTGTATTCGAAACAGCGATCAGTGCTGATTCGAGGCACTTGCGTCTGCGGAAATTAGTTTCTTTGATCACTAATTGTGCGTCTAAGAATTTCATGAGATGATTAGTGGAATTTCGGAGTTGTACACAGGCGTTGTTCAAGTTATCGTTCCACCATGCGTAAATGTGTTCATTGAGGCGGGTGTCGAGGTTTCTTGCTGTTTCACCCACGTAAACCTTGTCACAGCCTCCACAGGGTACAGTGTAAACTCCCGCATTGACTGGTTCGTGGTGCTTGGATTGTGTCTTGGTTAGATCCTTTATTGAAGTGCTAGAAGCGATGGCGACTCTGGTGTTAGCTTGTGAAAGTACTTTTGAGACGTTCAGTGCAACCTGGCTGTTGGGAAGAATTATAACTTTGTTGGGAGTTGTGTTGATGCGTGGAGAATTAATGATCTAAAGAGCTCTTTTCTTGCAGTCTTTGATGAAAAAAGGAGGAAAATGTAACTCAGTGAATGTTTGGTGAATATTTGTACATTCCTCGTCAAGAAACTCAGGACTGCAAATTCGGTATGCTCTTAGGAAAAACCCGATGATGATGCCTCTTTTGGTCTTGGTATCTTGACTGGAATAGAAGTGTGAGAGATCATTTTTATTGGTGGGATTCCGATAAACTTGAAATCTTAGGTTGTTGTCTACTTTGTGAATGAGGACGTCGAGGAAAGGTAGCTTGTCGTTGGACTCTTCTAGTGTAAACTGGATCGCCGGTTCTAAAGGAATGCAAAATGGAAGTCTGTGAACCATTAACTAATATTTTTAATTTATCTCTTCAAACAGGTGTAGTGTCTATTGATATGTGGAAGATGGCTAATGTAATTCCTATTTTTAAAACAGGGGACAAGTCGTTACCGTCAAATTACCGCCCAATAAGCCTGACCTCAATTGTAGGCAGATTACTAGAGTCAATTATAGCTAAAATTTAATAAGAAGCCATCTCGATAAGCAAGCTTGAAAATGATACTCAGCATGAATTCAAAAAGGGGCCCGGTTTTGCCCAAACTAATTTATTAACTTTTTTCCAGTAAAGTTTTTTTGGCTGTTGCCCACAAATAAAGAACTTGTATTTTTACTTAGATTTTGTAAGGCATTTGATAGATTTCCGCACCAAAAAATGTTGAAGAAAGTAGAGTCAGGGGAAATTGGGGGAAAGTGCTCTCGTGGATCGAATCATGGCTCACAGACAGGAAGCGAGGTGCCCAAAAAAGGGGGGTTAAACCCGAGGGGGATCATTAACAAGGGGCTTTCCCAACAGGGATCAGCCCTTGGGCCCTTTGTTGTTTAAATAAAATAAATGATCTTGATAAAGGGAAATTTACTATGATATGAAATTCGCCGATGACACGAAGATAGGTGGATAAATTTATTCAGGGCGTAGTTTTTAGGGGAAAAAAAAAATTTAGGGGGATTTAGAAAATCTACTCTTGGTCAAAAAGGGGCAAAAGCCCGGGCAAAGTAGATAAATGCCAGGTTCCCGAAGCTCGGGGGGGTCCCCAAAACCCCAAACATTAAAAATTAAGTAAGGGCAAAATATGCAACAGTTAGGTATCTTTTTTTTCAAAAGTTTTTTGCCCACACAGTAGGCTTCTTCAAATCGAGTCAGAAAAATTGATAAAGCGAAGAAAACTTTAAGACGATGTAATCAGTCCATCCCCCCTTAAATTTTTTAGGTTGGGCCCCCTTCCCCCGTCTGGAGAAGAGGGGATTTTTCCGTTGCCTTTAAACAATATTTCCACCCCCCTTAAAAATTTTAAGGGGGATGGACTGATTAATCGGCTTTAAGTATCTTCGCTTCTATCAACCCTTTTTGTACTTTACTGAAAAAGCCTACTGTGGGAAAGGGGAAACGTTTTCATAAAAAAAGATACCTAATTTTGCATATGTGGTCTTACCTAAAACCTGTTTGGTATTTTATACCATTTTTAAAAGTTCAATCTTTCAGACCCCTGCAACCAAAGGTTCTTGGTCAGACTGCAATCCCAAAAACGAAAAATTCCACTGTGAGGGGGCTGGATTTGAGAGGGACCTGACCTCTCAACTCTGAGTTTTACCCCTTTCCTAGTGGCCCACCCTCTCACCCCTTGGGGCATAAAAAGCTCCATCCCGTCAATTTTTCAATACTAGCTCGGAAGGGGGAAAAAAGGGCGCCTCCTGGCCTGGGTAAATCCCCCTTAGGGGCAGGCGGGCCCTGTGTCAGCTTTCAGGCCACTACTCTTCCTTTAAATCCCTGGAAAACGGTACACCACAAGGAGGTGTGTCAGTCCTACCCTGTTTAAACCTTATGCAGGAACTTGTGACCCTTTCCCTTTCATAGTGGTACAAGCTCCTCAGCTATGCTGATGATCTTGCACTCGTAGTGAAGGGGAAAGGCAATTTAGAACGACAGGCTCAGAGAGCTTTGGACCTAATTACGCAGTCTTGCAAGGAACTAGGCCTCAAGATCTGGGCCCGAGAAATCTTTTGCTATGATGTTCAAGGGACCAGATCCTGTAAATAGATACGTATTCAGGATATAGAACTTGAGTGGACGGGCTCCGACCTGTACTTGGGAATCTTACATTGATAAAAAGCTGCCCTTTCAGAAACAGCGAGTATGTCAGGTCACGTGCTTTTACTCAGACTAACGCCATGAGAGCCATGACGAGGCACCGTGCAGGGGCAAGCTAAGATGTACTTCGCTTGTATATATACAAGCTATACGCTCGTTTCATTGACTACGGTCCCACCGGCTTTAGCTCATCTCTTCCCGCAGAGCAGGCAAAGAGTGGAGGTCGTACAAAATCAGGCGATAAGAACTATGCTTGGGGCCCCACCCGGGACCAACACAGTATGTCTCAGATCTGAGGCCCGGCTTCCCTTCCTTGGCTGACAGAGAAAGATGCATAAACGCCTGCAAAGTGGCCACGATTCTGCACAGGCAGCAAGGTACCCCAAAAGGAACGGATATTGACAACCATGTCACAAGATCCCACACTCTTCACGGACTACTCCTGGATTCGTTCGTTTTTGCTGCGGGGGCGGAAGCTGCTGCCTATACAACTACTCCTTGAGAAGAGTTGTGACCTTCTGTTGCTGGGTACCCTCCACCACCCCCCTGGGGCCCAGATCCAGCCGATGTTGCATCATGCAGCTACCATCTCTAAGCGTCTCTGCAGTCAAGACACTCTCAGCAATCATGCTGAGACAAAACATGGCACTGGGAGAGGGAGGCACATGTGCAGTGTATTTCACAGATGGTTCTGTCGACCCCGACAGGAAGAGAGCAGCAGCTGGACTGTACCACAATGGTCACCACAAGGCTGGCGACTCCCTGACCACTGCACGATCCTTCAAGCTGAGTTGGTGGCGATTCAGCAGGCAAATTTTCACATGCCCTACGACATCGACTCCGACCTGTCATACATGTTGATTCCACGTCCCGCAATCAATGTCCTCTCCCCTCCTCAACCACAGGACAATTTTTCACTCATACATCAATCCTGAGCATAATGACAGCCTTAGAGTTCAGGGTAACAGATCGACATTTAACTGGATCCCCAGCCATGCTGGCATCCGGGGAAATGAGGCGGCAGATGATGCAGCCAAGCAGCAACAGACTATCCACATGTTGGGATTACTGTCCCAATCAGCTACGCAGACCCAAATGGTGGCTGCCAGAGCATGAAAATTATTGGGGGAGGTCTTAGGTGATACCCATTCAACAGTGGTACCGAGCAGCGACTCAGGGGGAACCCCTCCATATGATAGAAGCTGGTCCAGAGCGCAGTGTACCGCCCTCCATCGGCTTCGTTTGGGCTTTCCCCCAGCCCAAAATGATGGTAGACAAGGCTGAGGAGATGTGCCAGTACTGTCAGCACGTTGTCAGCGGCCCTAACACACTATCTTCTGGAGTGCGAAGTTACTGAGACGCTCCGCAGGGAAACTAGGAGTGATATTCCCTCCCGAAGAGGACCTGAGATGACTGCGGGGCCACATAGTGTACATGCGCGTTCAACCGAACAGACAAAGCTGTTATGTCCAGATAACGACATATTCTCCTCCTCGCTAGGTGTCCACAGTTGGAGTACATACGGTGTTGTTGCTTATGAGATGCACAGTTGAAAATGACCAGAGCGTGCTTGAACAGCATATGTAGATCATTGTAGAAACTTTTCCCTCGGGAGCAGGAACGGGTCATCGAAGATTGAGACCGTGCCAGGACTAGGTCTAGGGGAACATTTTAACTACATTTCTTTCCATTATTGTTTCATCGTATGGAACCAATGGCTCTTCTCGGACAGGGGACTGACCACCTCCAAAACTTTCAGGGTGTTGGATCTGATTAAATCGTTCTTCAAGTATCATCTGCTTCTATCAACTTTTCTGTACTTGGACTGAAGAAGCTACTGTGTAGGCCGAAGTTTCATATAAAAGATACCTAACTGTTGCATATGGTGTTTTACCTAACACATGTCGGTATTTTATACCATTTTAATGGTTCAATTGTCAGACAATGCAACACAAGGGTATTTGGTACAGACTGCAATCAAACTTCGACAACTTCCACTAGTGAGAGGGGTGGAATGAGAGGGGACTGACCTCTCAACATCTGAGTTCTTACCTCGCCTAGTGGCCATTACGGCACACTATGGCGCTCTCAAATACGCTCCAACCTGTCACTTTTCCATATTGTTTCCTAGTATGGAAACAATGCTCTTCTCCAGGATGAGGACTGACCACTCAAAATTTAAGGGTGAAGGACTGATTAATCGTCTTCAAGAATCTTCTGCTTCTATCAACTTTTCTGTACTTGACTGAAGACGCTATGTGTAGGCGAACGTTTTCATAATAAAGGATCCCTAACTGTTGCATATGTGGTATTCCCTAACAAACATCTACGTTGAATCAGTTCCTTACCTATCTTTGTATCATCGGCGAATATGCTCATTCATAGTAATTCCTCATCAAGACCATTGAATATATTTTAACACAACGGGCCCAAGACTGATTCCCTGTCGAACGCCACACTTGTTACTGTCCCATCGGATTTAAACCCATTTATGGACACTCTCTGACTTCCTGTCTATGAGCTGATTCATTACAAGAGCACCCTTCCTCAGTGCATGAGATGCTACTTTCTTTAACAGTCTTTGGTGCAGAAACTACTATCAAATGCCTCCTACTAAAATCTTAGTAAAATATATCCAAATTTGTATCGTGGTCCAACAGCCTTCAAAAAGCCTGTACTGGGAAAGTTAAACAAATTAGTTAGACAAGGACAGGCCTCTTGTGAATCCATGCTGATATCATTAATCAAACTATGCTTTCGGATGGCTTCTTATAATCTCGGCTATAATTGACTCTAGTAACTTGCTACAATTTAGGTCAGGTTATTAGGCGGGAATTTGACGGTTTAAACGACTTGTCCCCTGTTTTAAAAATAGGAATTACATTAGCCATCTTTCCACTATCAGACAATCACCTGTTTGAAGAGTAAATTAAAACTATTAGGTTTTTAATGGTTCACAGACTTCCATTTTGCATTCCTTAACAACCCTTGAAAAAACTCATCAGGACCCAGTGACTTATTTTGCTTCAGTCGGTCTATCTGCTTCACAACCACTTCACTAGCGACTGTGATGTTACATAATTTATCTTCTTCTGGCCCACTATAAAAATTAATTACTGGAATATTATTAGTGTCTTCCTGTGTAAAACCGATAGAAAATAATTATTTAAAATCGAGCACATTTCAATCTCTTTGTTAGTAAGATGCCCATAGTTATTTTTAAGGGAACCTATCTTATCTCTGACTTTTGTTCTATATACCTGGAAAAAACTTTTTGGGTTAGTTTTAGAATCCCTAGCAACTTTAATTCATAGTCCCTTTTAGCTTTTCTTATCCCCTATGTAATGTCCCTCTTAATGTCAATATACTGATTCACAAGATGATCCTCACCTCTTTTGATACGCCTATAAATTCATTTATTTTGCCCGAGTAGATATTTCAGCCTATTATTCATCCATTTTGGGTCATTTCTATTTGATCTAATTTCTTTATACGGGATAAACGTTCTTTGAGCAGCATGTATGGCGTTCAGAAAACTGTCATATTGATAGCTCTCTTCGTTACCTCAGTCAACAGATGATAAGTGTTCTCTAAGCCTATTGTAATCTGCTAAGCGAAAATCTGGGACTGTTACTGAGTTATCCCTACTATCATACTTCCATTCAATGCTAAATGTAATTGTTTTGTGGTCGCTAGCTCCCAGTTCCTGTGAAACTTCTAAATTATTAACAAGGGATTTATTGTTTGCCAGAACAAAGTCAAGCAGGTTATTTCCCCTTGTAGGTTCTGTCACAAACTGCTTCAAAAAACAGTCCTGAACTACTTCTAAGAAGACGTATGATTCTAAATTCCCAGTCAAGAAATTCCAATCAATATGACTAAAGTTAAAGTCTCCTAGAATTACTACATTATCATGCCTTGTGGCCCTAACAATTTCCTCCCATAGTAGTCTCCCCTGGTCCCTATCTAAATTTGGGGGACGGTACATCACACCTAAAATTAATTTTTCATTCCCCTCTGAAAATTCTATCCAAACAGACTTTGTATGTGTTACTTCAGACTTAATACCTGTTTTTATGCAACAGTTCAAGCGATCTGACATACAATGCCAAACAACCCCCCTTCCCGACACTTCTATCTACTTCGGACAATTTAAAATCCTGAATGTGACATTCTGCAGGCATGTCCCGACTTTTTGAATGAAACCACGTCTCAATTATGGCAAATACATCAAAGTTACCTGCACTAGCAATTAGTCTCAACTCGTCCATCTTATTCCTAGCACTGCAACTATTTGTGTAATATATATTTAAAGACCCTCCTCTGTCTTTACTCTTCCTGCTCCTTTCTGTTATTCCACTAAACCTATTACTGTCCTTGTCAATTAGTGCCACTGGCTTTCCAATATCCACCTCATTTTGCTTATTACTAGTTCTCCTAGAACTCATATTATTACACTGCGACTTCACTGTTTTTCCGCCAAAACCCATATTTGTCCAGCCAGCAATTGACACCAATTGCTCTGGACAACCATTCATTTCCAACTCCTCTCTTTGGCAAAATGCCACATATGACAGGTTTCCCACCCTTCCTTTTAATTATCTCTATTGCTGACCTATGCCTGCTAATCAGGTCCTCACTCCTACTTCTGCCAACATCGTTGCCTCCAGCACTGAGGCAGATAATACGATTTCTCCCATTACCTCTCATGATGTCATCCAGACGTCTAACAATATCCTTCATCCCAGCCCAAGGAAAACACACTCTCTGCCTCCTGCTCCTATCCTTCAAGCAGAATGCCCTATCCATGTACCTAACCTGGCTATCCCCAACAACAACAATGTTTTTATCTTCCTTGGTGACGTCCATCGTGATGCTCCCAGTAGTCGACTCACATTCGCCAGGTGGCATTACTCCACTTATAGAATTCGTCAAGACGGTCTCGATGGTCTTCGTTTGGCGTCTAGGGATGTCTCACTAACGTCTGCCAATGCTTCTTTGGTGCTCGTTGTGGCACTCCCAGTAGAACACTCACATTCGTCAGGTAGCACCGAGAATGGGTTGGAAGTTTCCACGGTAGTCTTCTGGTTTCTCATTGTTTCTGCCTCTCCAACCATTTTCTTGATCCTCAGCTTGGTTCCATGTTGCCCGGCCACTGACCAAGCTCCGCTCTTAACCTGGGGACTCACAACAGGAGGATTACTACGAATCCTCTTGTTCTCCTCCGTTAATCGCCGTATCTCCAGCTAAGCAACTCTGAGCTCTTCTCTCAGTTGCTGGTAAAGTTGCTCAAAAGTCGGCATCCTGATTCAGATTCACAGAGAGCACACAAACAGGTCTTCAAAGAGCTAAGTACACGTCACCAACCTAAATTTGAAATTACCCAAAGTCCTAGCCTCAATAACCCAACTAGGTAGACTGTTCCACGCATCAACTACCCTATTTCCAAACCAATACTTTCCTATGTCCTTTCTAAATCTCAACTTATCTAATTGAAATCCATTACTGCGGGTTCTCTCTTGTAGAGATATCCTCAAGACCTTGTTAATATCCCCTTTATTAATACTTATCTTCCACTTATACACGTCGATCAGGTCTCCCTCCATTCTTCGTCTAACAAGTGAATGTAACTTAAGAGTCTTCAATCTTTCTTCATAAGGAAGATTTCTAATGCTGTGTATTAATTTAGTCATCCTATGCTGAATGTTTTCTAACGAATTTATGTCCATTCTGTAATATGGAGACCAGAATTGAGCTGCATAATCTAGGTGAGGCCTTACTAAAGATGTATAAAGCTGCAGTATAACCTCTGGACTTCTGTTGCTTTCACTTCTTGATATAAATCCCAGTAATCTATTTGCCTTATTACGTAGGCTTAGGCATTGCTGTTTTGGTTTAAGGTTGCTGCTCACCATAACCCCCAAGTTCTTTTCGCAATCTGTATGGCTAAGTTCTACATTATTTAACTGTTAAGTGCGAGGGTTATGGACACTCCCAGCTTCAGAACCTTGCATTTATCTACATTGAACTGCATCTGCCACTTTTCTGACCAAGAGTAGAGTTTGTCTAAATCCTCCTGAAGTTCCCTAACATCAACGTTTGAATCAATTATCCTACCTATCTTTGTGTCATCGGCGAATTTGCTAATATCACTAGTAACACCCTCATCAAGATCATTGATATATGTTATAAACAACAACGGGCCCAAGACTGATCCCTGTGGAATGCCACTTGTTACAGATCCCCACTCAGATTTAACCCCATTATGGACACTCTCTGCTTCCTGTCTGTGAGCCATGACTCGACCCACGAGAGCACTTTTCCCCCAATGCCATGAGCTGCCACTTTCTTTAACAGTCTTTTTTGCAGAACTCTATCAAAAGCCATACTAAAATCTAAGTAAATAATATCAAATTCTTTATCGTGGTCAACAGCCTCAAAAGCTTTACTGAAGAAAGTTAATAAATTAGTTAGACAAGACCGGCCTCTTGTGAATCCATGCTGAGTATCATTAATCAAGCTATGCTTATCGAGATGGCTTCTTATAATCTCAGCTATAATTGACTCAAGTAATTTGCCTACAATTGAGGTCAGGATTATTGGGCAGTAATTTGACGGTAATGGCTTGTCCCCAGTTTTAAAATGGGAATCACATTAGCCATCTTCCACATATCAGACACTACACCTGAGATAAATTAAAAATATTAGTTAATGGTTCACAGAGTTCCATTTTGCATTCCTTAAGAACCCTAGAAAAAACCTCATCAGGACCCGGTGACTTATTTTGCTTCAGTCGGTCTATCTGCTTCACAATCATTTCACTAGTGACTGTGGTGTTACATAATTTATCTTCATGTGGCCCACTATAGAAATTAATTACTGGAATGTTATCAGTGTCTTCCTGCATAAAAACGGTGAAATAATAATTATTTAAAATCGAGCACATTTCATTCTCTTTGTCACTATGTGTCTTACCTAACAACAAGATGCCCATAGTTATTATTAAGGGGACCTATCTTATGTCTGACTTTTGTTCTATATACCTGGAAAAAATTTTTGGGTTAGTTTTAGAATCCCTAGCAACTTTAATTTCATAGTCCCTGTTAGCTTTTCTTATCCCCTTTTTAATGTCCCTCTTAATGTCAATATACTGATCCATAAGGTAACACTCACCTCTTTTGATACGCCTATAAATTCCTTTCTTATGCCCTAGTAGATATTTCAGCCTATTATTCATCCATTTTGCGTCATTTCTATTTGATCTAATTTCTTTATACGGAATAAACGTTCTTGGAGCCTCATGTATAGTGTTCAGAAAACTGTCATATTGATAGCTCTCTTCGTTACCCAAGTCAACAGATGATAAGTGTTCTCTAAGCCCATCGTAATCTGCTAAGCGAAAATCTGGGACTGTTACTGAGTTATCCCTACTATCATACTTCCATTCAATGCTAAATGTAATTGATTTGTGGTCGCTAGCACCCAGTTCCTCTGAAACTTCTGAATTATTAACAAGGGATTCATTGTTTGCCAGAACTAAGTCAAGCAGGTTATTACCCCTTGTAGGTTCTGTCACAAACTGCTTCAAAAAACAATCCTGAACTACTTCTAAGAAGTCGTATGATTCTAAATTCCCAGTCAAGAAATTCCAATCAATATGACTAAAGTTAAGGTCTCCTAGAATTACTACATTATTGTGCCTTGTGGCCCTAACAATTTCCTCCCATAGTAGTCTCCCCTGGTCCCTATCTAAGTTTGGTGGACAGTATATCACACCTAAAATTAGTTTTTCATGCCCCTCTGAAAATTCTATCCAAACAGACTTTGTATGTGTTACTTCAGACTTAATACCCGTTTTTATGCAACAGTTCAAGCGATCTCGGACATACAATGCCACCCCACCCCCCTTCCCGGCACTTCTATCTACTTGGAACACTTTAAAACCCTGAATGTGACATTCCACAGGTATGTCCCGACTTTCCGAATTAAACCACGTTTCAGTTAAGGCAAATACATCAATGTTACCTGCACTAGCAACTAGTCTCAACACGTCCATCTTATTCCTAGCACTGCGACTATTTGTGTAATATATATTTAAAGACCCTCCTCTCTCTCTACCCTTCCTGCTCCTTTCTGTTATTCCACTAAACCTATTACTGTCCGTGTCAATTTGTGCCACTGGCTTTCCAATATCTACCTCCTTTTGCCTATTACTAGTTCTCCTAGTACTCATATTACTTCACTGCGACTTGACTGTTTTTCCGCCAAAACCCATACCACTAACTATTCCTAGTTTAAAGACCTAACAGCTTCCTCCACTGCAGTTGCCAGTGCTCCCACCCCAGACCTAGATAAGTGAACCCCATGAACATTAAAATGGTATAAAATACCGACAGATTGTTAGGTAAGACACATATGCAACAGTTAGGTATCTTTATTTTGAAACGTTTCGCCTACACAGTAGGCTTCTTCAGTCGAGTACAGAAAAGTTGATAGAAGCAGAAGATACTTGAAGACGATGTAATCAGTCCATCACCCTTAAAGTTTTGAGGTGGTCAGTCCCTCAGTCTGGAGAAGAGCATTGTTCCGTTGTCTGAAACAATATGTTTCAGAAACAATATTGTTTCAGACAACGGAACAATGCTCTTCTCCAGACTGAGGGACTGACCACCTCAAAACTTTAAGGGTGATGGACTGATTACATCGTCTTCAAGTATCTTCTGCTTCTATCAACTTTTCTGTACTCGACTGAAGAAGCCTACTGTGTAGGCGAAACGTTTCAAAATAAAGATACCTAACTGTTGCATATGTGTCTTACCTAACAACAAGTGAACCCCATCCCTGGCATACATGTCATTTCTGCCATAGAAGAGGTCCAGTTGTCAATGAATGTTTCCGCATTTTCCTTACAGTATTCGTCCAGCCAGCAATTTACACCAATTGCCCTTTTGAAAATTTTGAAATTTTTTGAACATCTCCACGACTATGGTGCTCTTCGCAACTACTCCTAGGTTGAGGGACTGATTACCTCATCTTCTGTACTAAGTTCTACAGTCTTCAAGTTATGTCCTAGAATTTGTGTTGATAAAGCCACTGGATGGCGAAACGTCAACAATAAAGATACCCAGATGTTGCAAATGTGTCTTAATTTCATCTTGTCGGTATTATATACCATTCTTACACAACAGAAGCTTAAAGAAAAGGAGAAGAATGAGGTAATCAGTCCCTCAACCTTGACTCGATGTGGTCAGTCCAGCAATCTTGAGTCCATCAATCTACTCAAGACTGTTAGGTAAGACACATATAAGAACATAAGAACATAAGAACATAAGAATGTAGGAACACTGCAGAAGGCCTACTGGCCCATACGAGGCAGGTCCTTATCAAAACGACATCTACCTAAAGCTACTCAAGAAATAACTCCCGTACCCCCCAACACCAATCAAACCCAGCCCCTCCCGCTCATATATTTGTCCAGTCTCTTCTTAAAGCTACCCAAGGTCCTAGCCTCTATCACCCCACTGGGAAGACTGTTCCACGCATCTACAACTCTGTTAGAAAACCAGTACTTACCTATGTCCTTTCTAAATCTAAATTTATCCAACTTAAATCCATTATTCCTGGTTCTTACCTGGTTCGACACCCTCAGTACTTTATTAATGTCTCCCTTGTTTATGCCCATCATCCACTTATACACTTCAATGATATCTCCCCTCATTCTACGCCTCTCCAGAGAGTGGAGATTTAAGGCTTTAAATCTATCTTCATACGGGGGTTCCTTACACAGTAAATCATTTAGTCATTCTTCTCTGTATGTTCTTAAGGTCTATGCCCTCCTGTATAAAGGGGCCAAAACTAGCAGCATAATCTAAATGAGGCCTCACTTTTTG
>NW_026467949.1:0-12496 GCF_026875155.1 Cherax quadricarinatus | reverse complement strand
AACACACACACACACACACTCACACACACACACACACACACACACACACCACAATCAAACCAATAGTCTAGGACCTGGTAATCAGACTGAGGGAAGGGTGATGGGGAATTCACAGGAAACGACCTGGAGATATGTCAGGAGATCAACACAAGATTTTAAAGAGGTATTTACAGTGGAATCCAGAGGACTCCTGGAAATCAGAACAGGGGGCACAACATGCAAGTGCTTGGATGAGGTAACATATAACCAAGGAGTGGAGGTGAAGAGCTGCTTGCGAACTTGACACTCAAAGAGGTGGGACCAGACAACAATCTCTCCGGTGGGCCTTAAAGAGGTAGCAGAGATATTGTGCGAGCCAATTTACAAGATCTTCAATAAACAAATCATTTGAAAATGGGCAACTCCCTGAGGTATGGAAATGGCAAATGTAGTCCCAATTTTTAAAAGGGAGACAGACTGAGGCACTAAACTACAGACCTGTATCACTAACGTGTATAGTATGCAAGGTCATTTCATGGAGAAGATCAGGAGGGAGTGGTGGGGCACCTGGAAAGGTAACAAGTGTATAATTGACAACCAGCACGGTTTCAGGGAAGGAAAATCCTGTGTCACAAACCTACTAGAGTATTATGACAAGGTGACAGAAGTAAGACAAGAGAGGAGAGAGGGTGGATCGACTGCATTATTTTTGGACTGCAAGAAGGCCTTCGACACAGTTCCTCACAAGAGGTTACTGGCAAAAGCTAGAGGATCAGGCCACACATAACAGGAAAGGCATGCATATGGATCAGAGAATTTCCTGACAGGGAGGCACAACGAGTCATGGTTCGGGTCAAGGGTGTCAGAAGTGGGGGCCTTGTGAACAAATGCGGGGTTCCACTGTGCTGTTCTTGGTATATGTGAACGACATAACGGAAGGGATGGAATCAGAAGTGTCCTTGTTTGCAGATGATGCGAAGGTTAGTTAATGAGAAGAAATCAAAGGATGAGTAATCAGGCAGGACTACAAAAGAGGTCCTGACAGGGCTACAAGCCTGGTCCAGCAAACTGGTCCTTGTATTTAAACCTGCCAAATGCAAAGTCATGAGATTGGGGAAAGGGCAAAGAAGACCGCAGACTCAATATAGTTAGATGGCCAATAGACTGCAAACCTCACTCAAGGAAAAAGGAATCTGGGGTGACCCTATACACCGAGCATATTTCTCTGAGGCGACACATAAATCAGTAACTGCTGCAGCTTACGGGCGCCCCCTGGAAACCTAAGGATAGCGTTCCGTACCTCAGTAAGGGATTCGTACAAGACTCTGTATACCATTTACCGTTCAGGCCCATACTGGAGTTAT
Organism: Cherax quadricarinatus; assembly: GCF_026875155.1. Classification (NCBI taxonomy): domain Eukaryota; kingdom Metazoa; phylum Arthropoda; class Malacostraca; order Decapoda; family Parastacidae; genus Cherax; species Cherax quadricarinatus. Next base: position 11,153 of record NW_026467949.1, on the reverse strand, counting down.
GCAGCACCAGTTTGGAATCCACTCCTAGTCAAAGCACGTCAAAGAAATTAGAGAAAAGTGCAAAGGTTTTGCAACAAGACTAGTCCCAGAGCTCAGGGATTGTCCTACGAAAGAAGGTTGAGGAAAATCGGCCCTGTCGAACACTGGAGGACTGGAAGGGTCAGGGGAGGACATGATAAACGACACATATAAATACTGCGCGGAATGATAAGGGTGGACAAACGACGGGGTTGTCCAGAGAAGGGACACAGACACAAGAAGGTCACAATTGGAAGATGAAGACTCAGACTGAATCAAAGGGATGTTAGGAAGTTTGGTTCTTCAGTCATAGAGTATTCAGCCGTGGAATAGCCTATAAAGCGAACGTAGTGGAGGCAGGGAACCATACATAGTTTTAAGGCGAGGTATGATAGAGCTCAGGGGGCAGGGAGAAGAGAGGACCTGTAGCAATCAGTGAAGAGGCGGGGCCAGGAGCTGTGACTCGACTCCTGCAACCACAAATAGGGGGAGTACAAATAGGGTGATACACACACTAGTACTAGGTGAGTACACACACACACACACACACACACATACACACACACACACACACACACACACACAAAACACACACACACACACACACAACACACACACACACAACACCCCACACACACACACACACACACATACACACATACAAGGTTTGCAAAGGCTAGTCCCAGAGCGAAAGGGGAATGTCGTACGAGGAAAGCTTGGGGAAAATTTCGACTGACGACACTGGAGGACAGAAGGGTCAGGGGAACATGATAACGACATACAAGATACTGCGGGGAATAGACAAGGTGGACAGAGATAGGAGGGTTCCAGAGAGGGGCCACAGGAACAAGGGGTCACAACTGGAAGCTGAAGACTCAGACGAGTCACAGGGACGTTAGGAAGTATTTCTTCAGTCAGAGTCGTCAGGAAGGGGGAATAGCCTAGCAAGGGAAAATAGGGGAGGAAAGGAAACCCATAATAGTTTTAAAAAGAGGTATGATAAAGCTCGGGAAAGCAGGAGAGAGGGGGGAACCTAGTAGCAATCGGGAAAGGGGCCCGGGGCCAGGAGCTGAGTTCGACCCTGAAACCACAATTAGGTGAATTAGGTGAGTACCAACCCAAAGCACGCACGGCGCACGGGACGCCCCGCACGCAGCACACAAACACCACACAGCACGCACGCACGCAAAGCACACACAAAAACACCCACACCCCACCCACACACCACACCCCAAAAGGGGGGCCCGGAGTCGGACTCGACCCCGCAACCCCCAACTAAATGGTAAAAAACACACAAAACCCCAACACCCCACACCGCTGTGGTAATGCTTGAATTTTCATGGAGCAAAAAACGGGTATTTCTCCAGAATGGTTTTGTAAAAGGGCCCCTGTGGATAAAAATTTTTCCCCTTTTTGAAAATTTCTGGTCTATTAAAAATTTTTAATTTTTTTCGCAAACCCCCCACATAATGCGCCCAAAGGTTTTTGGGGACAATAATTTCCAAACTGGCAAAGTTTGCATTTTTGTTTGGTTTTACATCTGGTGGTGGTGATTTAACCTGCCCCTTGATAAATTGTAACCCAAACCGGAGCCCGGGGGAGGGAGTGAATCCAAAAGGTTTCTTTTCTTTGGGATGCACCATAGACTTGTGGCTCCCCCTGCATGATGGGGAAAGTTTTAGATGGACGGGCTTTTTGCAATCTCCCTTTAAATCTTAAGGGCAATTAAAATTATTTTTAAGTTTTTTTGTATTTTTGTTCTTTAAACTGCTAACTGGCAACCCAAAAAATTGTAATCCCATCCCCCCTTGGAAAGAAAACGCTTAGCCAATTTATTTAGTTTATCATGAAACTGAAGACCAAAGTGAGATGGAAACCATAGCAAAGGCAAATCTGCTCAATTTTCCCCAAAACCCTTTCCCTACCCGTGTCTGGCTTCTGACACAAGCATACCACCCAAAATTTTTATTAAAAGAGTTGAGAGTATTTTGGATTAAAAGAGAATCAGTTTCAAAATTTTTGTGTCAAACCCTTTGATATATGGGGGCAATTGAGGCCCCGGAGTATGGCAAAAAGTTTTTGTTTTTAAGGGTAGAGGCCCAGTTATTATGCGTTTCTTCCCAAATTTTTTTATGAAGCCATTTACTTATATGACAAACGCGCCCCTAAACCCGCTGCACCAGTGGAATTTGGGGGGGAATAACCCTTTAACGTAAAAGATTTGTGAAAGAGTGTTTTTTCTGGGGTGACTAAGTTATCAAAAACAGTTAAGGCATTTATGTTTGGCTTTAAAAACGAAGCTTTGGGGTTTTGATTTAAGAAGTAGTTTGGAGGGGGAAAAGGAGGAATGGTAGTTTGGGAATGGGGGGGGAACATCCCCTTTGGGAAAGGAAAAAATGCCGCCCCGTTGCCTTTCTTGAATTTGATCTGTATTGATTAAAGCGGAGGTTGGGTTTCCGTTTTTTTTTCGATCCATCGGGGAAAGGGGGGTTCATCAGTGCTGAGGAAAGTTTGGAGGGCTTCTGTGTAGGGGGTTTTAATGGGCTTGCCGAGAAATTAACCCCAAATTTGGGGGATTTCTTTCAGTAAAGCCCATCTTGAGGGTTGGTGTATCAAGTTCCTTTTTATATTTAAAATTTTGGCAGTCGGGGGCACCCTAAAATGTTCCTCATTGCTTCGTTCTGCAGTTTTTCAGCCCTAAAAGTTTGCAGCAGACACGAATGCAAGTAGTGGCGCCGTAATAACCAATGTCAAATATAAGCAAGATCATCACTTTAAAATTTTTAACATTGCTCATCCCTGGGATGAAAACCTGCCACAACTCAAAGTGCCTCGCCTTTCTTTGTTTGGGCGACAAGTCTTTATAACAGGTCCAACAGTGGAAACCTAAAAAGCCTAGATACCTGTATCTGTTTGGATATTCAGAAGAGACCCACATGCAATGGATCTAAGAACTGTGCCTCTCTTTCGGGAAGCGGCTATTGAATATTTTTGTTTTTCAGTAGAGATTATAAACCCCCGGGCCCTGACCGGGTAGTAATGGTTTAGGATTTTTTTGGGTGTGGAAAAACCCGGGGTAAATCTTTTTCATCAGTAAAAAAATATATAATGTGGGGCTGGCTAGGCTGCATTGAGAAAGGCTTAATTAAAATTATTAATAGGGGGGGATGAAACACCCCCCTGGGGGGGTTCCTAATTCAAAGTTTTAGTTAACTTCTATGTCCGGGAAAACACAGACGACTTTTTTTGGGACAGGAAACCTTTAAATCCGCGGAGAAGCCATCCCCAACATCCATTGGCAAGTTCACTAATGTTTACATGTGGGTTTGGGCTACATCAAAGCAGTTTTTAAGGTCAAAAAAAGGGGGTGTATGGTTTCGTGTGCATGCGAGAAAGGGGGCTAGAATGATGCCGCCCCTTTCTGCTAAAAACCATGCAATGGGGAGACAAAAATTTTTTGATTTGTACATGAGCGTTAAAAATCATCCTCTGAATGTTTTACACAAGCAGCTAATAAGAGATAGGGGGCGAAATGCATTTTGTTGATTGGGTTAGGAATGGAATGATGGGTGTTGGTCCAAGATTGGGGGAGCCCCCCAGTTAATAGTCATGTTATAAAATTCAAGTAATGGTTACTGGTACTCGACACAGAAAATCTGAGTATGTTGTAATACCATCCTCCCGGCGACGTGGAGTTCCCCTTTTAGTGCTGCATTGAGTTCATAATTAGTAAAAGGAAAGTTGCAGCATTTCCCTTGCTGAGCATAAAGCAAAAAAAAGTTCTCCCTTGTTATATTTTTATTTAATTTTGCCTGTGTGGTAGGGGAAATTTTTGTCATAGTAGAGTAGCCCCCAAGCATGACACTCTTTCCCCCCTAGTAAGGGTGAGGGTGCGCGTCTGCCCACCCTTGTTACCTTAATTTATTTAGCCCCTTCAAGCCCGGCAAAGTGGGTGTGAGCATTTAGACTTTGACAAATTGTTCCCGTCTTTTTCCCGCAGCTCTTCGCACGCTCTCTGGCAGCGCAAGGGCATTTTGAAAGAGCCTCAGCTTTCCCGTGGTCGATGGTTTCATAGGCCTGGTTAGTCTGCGAGCAGTACGTTTCAGTGTTCAAAGTTTAGTATCATTGTAATAGGTATGTTTTAAAATTTATAGGGGTATGATTATTAGGGAAGTTAAATGGGCTTACATTCCTGAATTTTCGGGCGGTTTAAGTTTTTGAATATGCTCAAAAGGTCATTTTTAAAAGGTCTCAACAGAGGTACATCATGGGAAATTATCCCATCAGTCACGTGCAAAAGTCTCATTATCAATGGTTAAAAATCCCCCCCGACAGTTGGAGATAAAGACAATGGGCCCAAATTTAGGAAACTTTATTTCGAAAGTTTCGCCTACACAGCAGGCTTTTCGCGAGTACGAATTTAAAGGGGAGCAGTGAGATGTAAAGAGATGAAATCGTCCATCCCCCTTGAAGTCGTAGTTTTGAGGTTTTAGCCCCTCGTGGAGAAGTTCTTTTCCCAAAAGTTGGAACTAACAGTTGTTCCGACTTAAAAAAAAAAAATATTTTATTTTTTCTTTACAATTTTCAATGTTTAAAGCGCTAATTACCAAAACGGAAAATTTTTTAGGAAAAAATTCAATGAAAAAACACAAAAGAGTGAAAAACACTACAAATCTTGAGTTGAAAAAATGTTAAGAAAAACGCATGTACCCTGAAGAAGAAGAAATTGAGTCTTAGAACAAAATTCTAAGAGCAATGCTTTTGCCTCTCGAGACAGATATATTTCTTGGTTGAAAGTACGAATATGAAAAGCAAAATGAGTTGAGTAGCAAAGCACAAAACTTACGGGGAAAAATACGACTGAAAGGGAGCACAAAAAGAGAGCGTCAGTAGCAGCGTAGTGCTCTGACCACTCGAAACAAACAATTTTCATCACAGAAAATAAAAAAATATATTTACTTCCTGTGTGTGATATGGGTTTCTATGACCTCCATTAGGCTTCTAAATTTGGGTTTAAAATAAGAAATTGTGGAATAGAGCTTTGCGAAACATTTTGTCAAAACATTAGATGTTGACAAATTGTTTTTTTTTTCTTTGAGAAAGTGAAGGGGCTTTGTACAACAAAGTTGAAGCTGTATGCCCCTTGGGGGTTTTAGCTTTAGTTTTTTTTTGTAACAATAATAACTACAAAGTTTGGCGTGACGGGGTGGACGTCAAACCCTTTTGTTTTTGTGTTAGTATGGTTTTTCCTCCTTTCCCCAACACCCCCCTCTGTTCTGGGTGGGCGGTCAGATGTTTATAATATAAAAGGGAGGAAAGACTGAGGGGGTTAGACGCAGACAGTCAGCTGGGGGAGTCGCAATAAGCAGGGTGGGAAAACGAAGGGGCACATTGTGGCTTCTACCTGACAACATAAAAATGATATTGTTGGTGGCATGTGTGGCCATCACGTCGCCGGGCCCAAGGTTTGTGTGCGATTTTTAAATTATAACTAGAGGAAAAGACCAAGGAGGGGTAGGACTTGAATTAGCGAGAGGAGTCTTTTGACGATTCGATTTCGGTATAACAGAGGAACAGTGTGTATCGTGGAGCCCCGTTAATAATTCATCATTTTTTTCACATTCCAGTGGTAGCATTATTAAACTTTTTTATTCCATTTATTTCCCAGCCGAAAAAAAAATTTTGTTCTTTTAACCCTCCCTAGAGCCCGTGGGGGCGGGGATTGGTAGGCGGGGGGACATTTGGGTCCCAAAGAGGGGGGGGGATTGTACCTCCTCCCATGGGAGTTTTTGGTCTCGAGACTCCCCAAATGGGACCCAAAGGGCCCGGGTCACCCTATTTGGAAAAGCCCGGGCCGGGAGAGTCGGCGAATAAAAAAAAAAAAAAAAAAAAAAAGTCTCTTCGGATCCTTTTTTTCCCTAAATTTTTCAACTGTGGCATCAGTTGGAGGTACTTGCATTTTCCTTATTTTTCCATACCCTTTTATGACCTTAGAGGGGGAATATGTCTCCCTTTTTCTCGTTTAAACCAATGTGAGCATTTTTGGGTTTTTGGTGCTTCATTAAAACTTTTTGAAACTCGAAGGTGGGAGAGGGTCTGAAAGGTAGGGCATGAGGGAAAAGTGGGGAAGGTCTGAGAGGTGTGTGAGGTCTATGTGAGACGGGGTTGGGAAAAGTAAAGGTCTGTGAGGTAGATTGAGACCTATGTGTGATGGGTCGGGAAAGGGGGGAAAGGGGTCGGGAAGGTGAGGCAGGTTGGAAGGAGGGACGGGTTTGGAAGGGGGGTCGGGGTTTTGGGAGGTGGGAGGGGGGTTGAAAGGGGGGACAGGGTTCGAAAGGTGGGAAGGGTCGGGAAGGGGGACGGGGGTTGGAAGGTGAGACAGGGTCGGGAAGGTGAGAAGGGTCTGGAAGGGGAAGGGTCTGGAGGATGGGGAGGGTCGGAAGGTGGCCGGGTCTGGAGGATGGGGGGGTCGGGAAAGGTGGAAAGGGGTCGGGAAAGGGTGAGACGGGTCGGGAAAGGTGGCACAGGGTTGGAGGATGGGGGGTTGGAAGGTGGGAAGGGTCTGGAGGTGAGAATATTCAGACGGCAATAGCTGCCTAAATATTCCAATTTTCCCTTTTATATATGTTGTAAACAGCTTTATTTAACATTTTATGTTTGCCGTATAGCGTATGAGTTCTCAGTTTTGTGTGTTTGGGCCCTGATTGTAATTATTTAATTGTCTTTGGCCCCCCCTCTCTTTCTGATACTTTCAATTTGTTAACAAAACCCTATTCTTGATGTGGACACATTTCCTTTCTCCCCTTTTTTAGTGCATTTATTACATTAATTCATTCATTTTTTTGTTTCTGTGCTCTAGGCCTTTTGTAGTGTTCAGTAGCTGAGACGACGGGGACCTGTTTTAAACCCCTGTTGTCCCGGGTTGTGTAACTGATGGGTTTTGATGGGTGGGGGATCTTGCTTTTTGGACCTCTCAAAGATTTTTTTTTATGAGGTTAGTGCTTTCGGTCTGTAGTTCTTTGCTGTTGCTTTCTGCCCCCTTTTTGGAGTGGGTCTATGTCTGTTGTTTTTAGTAACTGGGGGGACGACCCCCGGGCCATGCTCCCCCTCCATGGATGGTAAAAACTCGGATAGGGGTTTTTGCTTTTAGAACACGGGGTTTTCCATGAGTCTGGCCCCGGGGCAGGGCTGGGCATGTCATTTTTCGCCTGTTTGAAGTCATTTGGCGTCAGGATAACATAGATAGGTTGTGTTAACCAAATTCTGTGGCTTCCAAAACAATTTTTTTATCTTCGACTCTCATTGGTTACGGTTGTAAAAACTGGTCATATTTTGGGAATTGAGTAGCTCCTCATTTCCCGAAAATTAGGAAATTAGCTTTTTTCTATTTTTAAAACCAAAGTGCTATCTGGTTTTTGTCCCCGCGGTTTTTGCCTTTTAAACTCTAGTAGAATTTTTTTTTTACTTTAGTTATTTTTAATATCTTCATTTTTTTCTATCCCTTTGAGATTTTAAATTCGCTACAGTGAAATTGTTTATGCTCTACCGGTTAGTGTCCCCTGTTTAAAAAACGCTATGAGAGTTTTCCAAATAAAACCCCTTTGATTAATTATTAGAAAAATGTTGAGTATGCACAAGCAGTTGTGGAGTTTTTCCGATGTAGAAAAATAACGCTAACATTAACTGCGTAGTTTTTTCCATTAATATAGAAACAATTGATGTTTGAGGCAAAATCAAGGAATCTATTATTACATTACAACTTTAACTCTGCAAAATCAATGGAAACCGATAATATAATAGCCTTGCTATGCCCTTTTTAAAACCCGACTTGATTGATGAAAAAGACACATGTGCAACTTGGGTATCTTTTTAGTTTAAAAAACTGGGATGTTGCAAATGTATTTATTCATTTGACGGGGTACGTATAAGATTAATTAATGATTTTTTACTTAGATTTTCATTTAGCTGACTCTTTAGTCGACTTTTTTAAACTTACGTACGAGGTTGAAAAAACACAGTATTTAATTGTTTTCCCTTTTTCCAAAAAATAACTACCCCCGGCCCCCTCTAATTTTTTTTTTTTTTGCAGTTATAACGAGATTTTTTTGAAGAGGGTGTCCCGCTTTTTTAAAAAGTGGTAAAGTTTTTTACCACTAAGTGTTGGTTTATCCTTTTATGCATCCACACATACTATAAATATATTCATGATGCGTAGACTACTGGAGTCCTACGCGCTACAAATGGAAGGTTATCAAATGTGAGCAGGGAAGGGGAAAGGGGAATCGAAGTCCCTTTATCAAGAGCATTTTTCTGAAATTTTTTTATATGAGCAATTACTGCACGAGGTTTACAGGGTATTACCCGAATTATTTCGTGAATAAATTTGGGGGGGTAAGTGGGACTTAGTCAAGTATGTCACAAAAGGGTCATCCCCCGATGCCCCCCTTTATCACCACCGGAAAAAAACTAGACCTGAATTAATTAATAATTACAAATTAAAACACTACTCTGGTAAATTTTAAATTGTGAGGGCTGATATGATTGGTTGCTGGGTACACAAAGTAATTATTGTACTTAAATTTAATAGTTTTATCAGAAAGGAATTCGTATTTCACTTACCTTTAATTTTTGGATCCTAAATTTTTTTTTTGGAAAACATACTAACTCTACCACAACAGCTAGAATTTTGATGGCCAACCATAGCTACTGTACATAATGTTGAGAAGGTTTGTGGAGATAGAGGTTGGAGTTAAAACACATTGTTGGATGGTAACATATATTAGCAGAGTGTGAGAAGGAGGACCAAGCCCCGCCGGTTGCCTGTTGTAGACCCAAGCGTGGGGAAAAACTCGGTCTCACGTAAATGCGGCTCACGTGAGTCATACATGTGCCACTGGCCTAACAAGGGGGTCAAATATGTAAACATTGGTGGTACTTGATACTAGATAAATATCTATACGGGATCAGAAACTATGCGACAGCTCGGGTTTATGTTACGTAGTCGTCTCGCATCCTTTTTTGCTATAGGTGAACAGGCAGGTGGCTTTCAGCAACTATGCTGAATGGGTGGCTACTTACTAAAACTGTGCTCCGGGGAATTGGTGTCCTTTTTTTTTCGTTTGTTGCCGAATTGTAAAATTTTCCCCCATGTTTTTCTCAAATTTTTCGTGCGAATTTCGGATTTCTAAAATTCGGATTGAGGCCCTTCACCAATGAATTTTCGATGACGCCCCTTAATTGACAATTTTAAAGGACATGTTCCACATTAAATTTTAAAAATGGGTCTCCCCCGGCATGACTCCGCGTCTTTTCACCCCTAATCGAAATTTTCGAAAGGGGCAAATCGCTCTATTTTATTACATAATTATTTTATTTTTCATTTATAAGTTCCACATTTTGGAAAATTTTGTAAGAAAAACCCTACCCATTCCCCGCATAATACTGTATATAACCCGTCACCCATATACAAGAAACTCACCCATATCAAAAAACTCCCCGTATACAAGAAATCACCGATATAAAGAAACAAAATTTTAAAAGTTTACTTGTAATTTTGACTTGTATTACTGTAATACACTTTTTTTTTTAAACAGGGTGGGTAGGCATGACTGCAGACGCTGGAGGTGAGTGCCACAAGAAAAGGGGTCGCAAGTGCCTCGAAGTCTTGAGTGTTCAATGTGTGACGAACCATCTGCGTCTCACGGTAAGTGTCTTATAATGTGATGCAGAACCATCTGTGTTAAAAGGGAAATGTACTTTAACTGTGATGAAAGAACATCTGCTGTCTCAAGGTAAGTGAATTATAACTTGTGAAGAAAATTGCTGCTCAAGGTAAGTTACAAAATTGAAATCATGTAGCTTTCAGCAAGTTCTTTTTGAAAAAGGTTTTTTTTTTCGTGGTTTAAGGCTGCAGTTTACATTAAAAAAATAGCGGGGGGGAAAAAAAGTTTATTAGGCTTTATTAAAGTTATCGCTTGCTAGTCATTATGCTACGGTTTCAAAACCCCCCAGTGAAAATATCCATACAGTGTAAAAACGTGTATTTCATGATAGTTTCCCACCCGTTGTCATTTATCACCCCCTTTTGGGAAATCCTTTATTTTCCCAGATAAGTCGCACCCAAAATTTACTCTATAATTTCCAAAAAAAAAAAATCTAAACATACGAAACTTCAAAATTTGGCGACCCTTTGTTTTATTCGCTGGGGAACAATTTGAAAATTAAAAACATAAACTTCAGCTCATTTGGTTTTAAAATTATTTTAAATGTTGTTCACTTAATTTTGTTTTGGGAAAATTAAATTTTCCCGGATGTAATTTAAGATACCAGTAATGGTAACAAAGAAGTTATTTTTATCAAAAATTACAGAGACAAGTAGGAATTTATAGGACACATGGTCGCAAAAAAAAGTCCCCCTTTGATACTACCATAATCTATCTCTCCACAAGTTGCTCTAGCCTTTTATTTTCCATGAAATGTACATTCCGGAATTTGGTAAAATTTTTAAAAATTTTTTGGACTGTATTTAAAATTAATAAATGTTTTCATTTCAATTATATAACAGAAGGGAATTTTAATCATAACATCCTTAGTCTGGGATTATGTATATTTTGTCAGTAATATTATCTGAGGGTTCCGAAGCTGTCTTGTAATCTGTTTAATCTCAGTTTTTCAGGGGCGCACATCCAAATTTGGTCCTATTTGAGAGGTTTTAAATCCAATATAACCCTAGAGCGAAGAAAATTCTAACCTTACATAAAAGTGCTTGTAACCACTCAAAAAATGGCCCCGGGGGCCGGTGGCTAAAGCTCCCGCTTCCACACGGGGCCCGGGTTTGATTCCGGGGGTGGAAACATTCGCCTTTCCTTTAAACCCGTTGTCCTGTTCCCCAGCAGCAAAGGTACCCGGGTGTTTTTGGGTGGTGTGGGTCGCATCCTGGGGGAAAGATTAAGGGGCCCAATGGAATAAATTAGACAGTCCTCGAGAGCATGACTTTCTTGGGTTTTTCTGGGGGCAACCTCCGGGGTTAAAAATCGAACGAAATTTATCTTTCTTATTTATCTTAAAAAAAAATGGGGACTCCCCTGTGGAGCGCAGGCGCAGAGCCCCTGTCGACTATTCCCTTTAAAAAAAAC
>NW_026467948.1:0-12901 GCF_026875155.1 Cherax quadricarinatus | reverse complement strand
TCTATGATCCGAAAGAAACACATTTATCACACTTACTCTCGCTCTGTAACTGCACAAGATACGTACATTCGATCCAATATCGCCGCATAATCTCGTCTATTAAAGGTATGCTCTACCATCCCCCCCACACATCCGTTAAACCCACACTCGTCAATAAATCTCCTAATAACCCCAAACAACATCCCACTCCTCGAGGCTCAACATCCTTTCGTCGTATGACACAATTATAGTCGCCCACTATTATTGCTACGTTTGGTAAACTATGTAAATAATATACTAACACATCTTGTACAAAATTAATTTTAAGTCTTACATCTCCCTCGGCCGGCCCATATACACACACAAAACTTATGTGTACCCTACCCAGTAAACCATCCACCCTAATCACTCTCCCCTCCCCCCTTTCACTATACCATACTACAAATGGGCTAGTTTCCTTTACCAGAATGGCGAATCCCCCTTTTAACCTAGTCGCATATTCAACGTACATATCATAACCATTCATTTCCAACTCATATCCAATTCGGTAATTGTGTTCTTGAAGAAATACCACATCCACATCTAGACGCACCAAAAATTCATTAAACCACATTTGCTTCAGCTCAGATCTCAAACCGTTAATATTTATTGTCAAAACCTTAAAGTCAACTAATGGGATTTTCCTTTCCTTTTCACTTATACATTTTACAACACCTCTATCCCTCCCCGCCTTTTTGGGAACCACCTTGATAAAATCTTGTTCCTTGGATTCACTGTTCCCTTTCCTCTGTACCTCCGCCGAAGACTTTTTCCCTGGCCGTTGGGCAGGAGTAAGCACATCATCTGAGTCCAGTGGGGTCGCAGTTCACTTTCGCGTCCTACCCTCCACCTGCATTGGGATTTCTTTAGTACCATCCTGATGCACCTCCACCTCTGCTACATGCACCATCATACAATTCGACACACTAGACACAATGCTTCCATCTGCCGCCTCACCATGATGCTCAACCGATCCCAAAACTGCGCCTGGATCCTCCACAAGGTGGACAATCGACTCATCAAACAAAACATCCAGTGCCTTCACTAAAGACGCCGCTACATCCTCTTCTCCTATAGTGGGCAGACTCTCATCCAATGACGGTGATGCTCCTTGCTGTATTGCATCCTCCAAAGCATTCTCCTGTGCTTTTTCTACCTCATCACTCCAAGATGACCGTTGTCGAGACAGGTTTGCATAAGACTGGTCTCGTCCCTCACCCTCCTCAACCACTTCCATTTGTTGCTGTTGCGGTAGTTGGAGATACCCACGACGCCTACCACACTGCGCCACTATGTGGTCATACGACTCACACAGCCGACACGTACGTCATTGCCCCGCATATGTTACATATACTTGAGTTCAAAATGCTTGCAACATAACATAAGATGGTATGGGATGGCGTAAGGTCATTTTGACAGAATATGTCCCCTCCAACATTCCAGCATAAAGTCCAGTGGCCCACCAACCCGCAGAGGCCATATGAACCGTACCATAATTACGTAGTTCATCTTTTATGTCAAAATCAGTCGCCTCAAAAGGCACATTCCTGATTTTTACCCATGTGTAGTGTCGAGATACATCATGAAGACGTACTGATACAGCTGAATTGACAGATATAATGGTCTCTTGATACTTATCAACCATCGCTTCGTAGACATTTGCTGACGTTAATTTAACGAAGATCCGTGTTGTACCATTAAGTGCTACACCACATATCTCTTCATTTGTGATACCTAGGTATCACGGATAATCGCCGGTAGTAACAAATCTATCGTAGCTCCCGTGGCAGCCCGACGGGTCAACTCAACGCAGACAGTGTTGATGGGCCTGCTGCTATGCAGCGCCATGTTGGAAAAATAAAGTTTTCACCAGCCAACACTAGGGGTAGCAGCTCAAGCAGGTAAACTGCGCAAAAACTAACTCAAACAGGAGCGTCTGTGCAGCCCGCCCTCACGGCCCTTGAGCGATGAGGACAATGACGTACTAGTATAAAATATAACGGGAATGGCGATTTTCATAACAATGGGCACCTAGCAAACTTCAAAACATCACTCAGACATCTTAATAAGGAATCGTTCAAAACACTGTACACCATGCACGTTAGGCCCATATTGAATTATGCAGCACCAGTTTGGAACCCACACCATGCCAAGCACGTAAAGAAGCTAGAGAAAGTGCAAAGGTTTGCAACAAGACTAGTTCCAGAGCTAAGAGGTATGTCCAACGAGGAGAGGTTAAGGGAAATCAACCTGACGGCACTGGAGGACAGGAGAGATAGGGGGGACATGATAACGACATTCAAAATACTGGGAGAAATTGACAAGGTGGACAAAGACAGGATGTTCCCGAGATGGGACACAGCAACAAGGGAACACAGTTGGAAGTTGAATACACAGATGAATCACAGGGATGTTAGGAAGTATTTCTTCAGACACAGAGTAGTCAGGAAGTGGAATAGTTTGGAAGAGATGTAGTGGAGGCAGGATCTATACATAGCTTTAAGCAGAGATATGATAATGCTCATGGTTCAGGTAGAGTGGCCTAGTAGCGACCAGTGAAGATACAGGGCCAGGAGCTTGGACTCGACCCCTGCAACCTCAACTAGGCTAGTACAATTAGGTGAATACACACACACTCACACAGACATACACACACACACACACACACACACGCACACATACACACACACACATACACATATATATAAACACACACACACACACATACACACACACACACACACACACACACACACACACACACACACACACACACACACACACACACACACACATGCTAGAGGATCAGGCACGTATAACAGGAAGGGCACTGCATTGGATCAGAGAATACCTGACAGGGAGGCAACAACAAGACATGGTACGTGATGAGGTATCACAGTGGGCACCTGTGATGAGCGGGGTCCCACAGGGGTCGGTCCTAGGACCAGTGCTATTTCTGGTATATGTGAATGACATAATGGAAGGACTAGACTCAAAAGTGTCCCTGTTCACAGATGATGTGAAGTTAATGAGAAGAATTAAATCAGATGAAGATCAGGTAATGCTTCAAAGGGACCTGGACAGGCTGGACACCTGGTTCAGCAACTGGCTTCTCGAATTTAACCGTCATTTGCAAAGTCATGAAAATCGTGGAAGGGCATAGAAGACCGCAGATAGAGTAAAGGCTAGGTGGCCAAAGACTGCAAACCTCGCTCAAGGAGAAAGATCTTGGGGTGAGTATAACACCGAGCACGTCTCCAGAAGCACACATCAACCAGATAACTGCTGCAGTATATGGGTGCCTTGCAAACCTGAGAATAGCATTCAGATACCTTAGTAAGGAATCGTTCAAGACGCTGTACACCGTGTACGTCAGGACCGTACTGGAGTATGCAGTACCTGTTTGGAACCCACACTTGATCAAGCATGTCAAGAAATTAGAGAAACTGCAAAAGTTTGTGACAGGGTTTGTTTAAGAGCTAAGGGAATATCCTTTGAAGAAAGGGGTCCGAAAATTTGAAATTCGAAAAGGACTCCAGGAAGCTGGCCGCGTGGGGCACGGAGTATGACACGCCCCCAAAACACGTAATTAATACCGAATTTTCCCGGCCAAGCACGATAAAGGGAAATCGGCCTGACGAAACTAGAGGACAGGAAGGTTAGGGGAGACATGATAACGACATACATAATACTGCATGGAATATATTAGGTGGACATACACAGGATGTTCCAGTGATGGGACACAGAAACAAGGGGTCACAATTGGAGTTGAAGACCCAGATGAATCAAAAGGATGTTAGGAAGTATTTCTTCAGTCATAGAGTAGTCAGGAAGTGAAATAGCCTAGCAAGTGAGGTAGTGCAGTCATGAACCATACATAGTTTTAAGATGAGGTACGATAAAGTTCATGGAGAAGGGAGAGAGAGAGGACCTTGCAGCACTCAGTGAAGAGGCAGGGCCAGGAGCTGAGTCTTGACCCCTGCAACCACAAATAGGTGAGTACACACACACACACACATATACACATGGCATATATTGCCATAAACCTCAGCATAGTTGGAGAAAATCTAGTGTAGAGAAACTGGAGAGAGCCGAAAAATTCAGAAAGTGACTTGTTTTACTACTAAATTAAGGTAGAATCTAGGAAAGAAGGCTCAGGTGACAAGATAGTAATGTGCACACCCATGTACTGTGTGGAAAAAGTTCAATAGATAGGAGTAGAGAGAGAGTATATAGTAACAATAGTTTCATTGTCGGCTCTGGTCCAAACAGTAATCACTAGACTCACAGCTCCCAGCACTACTGTAAGTACATGCCTGCCTTGTATTCTAGTGGATTTATTGGTTAAAAGCTTCACTTTTGACCAAAAATAAACTTAGTCTTTTCAGCCTTGCACTACGTTGGATTGTACTTATAATGGAGAGTGATTTCTTAATCAGTGGGTAACCTGTCTATCTTTCCAGCTTGGATGACAGAGAGGGTCACCTGCCAATCAACGAGTAGAACTGATGGAGATGGACTAACTTCCTGAGACTTCCCCTTTTTGGATTTAATTACCTGTGCACCTGTATGAAATTGCAGGAAGTAACCCCTCATCATTGCAGTGGTAAACAACCTACTTTCCTGTCATCGGGATATAATACTCATGGCTATACTGTGAAGAACGAACCGGTGGGTTGAAACAAACACCTGCGGCCCCTCCCCCCCATCATCAGCAACGGCTACGATTTCAACAACACAGTGTCACCAACACCAGACACCCAAATTTTAAATTAGCATTGAATTCAGTTTTCATTTATATTTTTAATTTTTCATTTTCTTTAATGTAGGATTAATATTTCACATTTAAGTGTTTCATATTTTCTATATAATAAAGTGTTAATGTTTGTCTGTTATTATTTCTTTTTCTATTCACTAATTTTCCTGAGGAGGAGCCAGCCTTGGTAATACTGTCTGAAGTTGTTACAGGGCTGAGTAAGCCTTCACAAGTGGCGACCTTGCCAGGATCAACTCGACTGAATCAAGATTCAACTCCATCTCGAATCTACCATTGGAACTTCAACGCCATATACCATAGACGGTTACCACCAACCATGAGTAATCATTCTCTATGGTAGGACTACAGTACAGGTATTTAAAAGATTTGGTGATTGTTAGTCTCAATTTATTGTAAGTCAAGTCAAGGCAGGAATACTAGTTAATTCTGCCATCTATTTTTGTGTGAGCTTGAAACACTTTGGAGGATTAGACTCTAGGGACCCGAGATTTTCCAGTGACAATTTGTTTCATTGAGCTCTTTATTATATCAAGGGAACTGTCATAGGGCACTCTTGATTTGTTGGTGAGAAGATTGGATGGTCAAGTGACCCCATTCTACTTACTGTTTGCTCGGAGCCGGCACAGAACCCTTCGATTTAATTAATACACATTGTTTAATTGAAGTAGGGATCGAGCCCTCTGGTTTATTTACAGTTTGAGCGGAGCAGGAATTGAACCCTCCATTTTCTTTAATACCCGTTTCATTTCATCTGATAGTTTAAGTTATTCTTGCAAGTATGGATGAATACTAGTTTTGGATGAATGCTGGAAGTAAGTTAGGAATAACAGGGAAAAATTTGGGATCTTTCATTAGTGCTAAGATCCAGGAAAGACTTGAAAGAGAGAGAATTGAGAGAGAAGAAAGACAGTTAGAAAGGGAAAGAGAAGAAGAAAAGGAGAGAGAGAGAAAAGAAAGAGACGAAGAAAAGGAGAGAGAGAGAATTGAAAGAGAAGAGAAAAAGGAGAGAGAGAGAATTGAGAGAGAAATCCAAGAAAGACAGAAAGAGAGAGAGAAGACTACTAGGAGCGTGATAGACTTGATCGTGAGGAGAGAGCTAAAGTATGTAAAGAACAAGTTAAATTAAGAGAACCTGAGGAAAGAGCAAAGGATAGGGAACGTGAGGAACAAGCTAAAATATGTGAGGAACAAGCTAAAATACATGAGGAACAAGCTAAAATATGTGAGGAACAAGCTAAGATACATGAGAAACAGGTTAAATTAAGAGAACTTGAGGAAAGAGCAAAGGATAGAGAAGTTGAGAAAAAAGCTAGAGAACATGAGTTAATAGAGAGAGAAAAGGATCGCGAGCTCGAAAAATCTCGCCTTGAATTAGAGAATAAAAAGTTAACTTTTACACAACAACAATTAGAGGAAGGAGTAATGGAACAACGTGCAGTCAGTGCACATATTCCAACACCTAATTTACCTCCCTTCACAGAGGGGGAAGACATAACTTCATACATTATCAGGTTTGAAAATACCGCTACCCTCTGTGAATGGCCTGCTGACACCTCGGCTACCAGGTTAGGAATGTTATTTTCTGGTACAGCCTTGAATATCTATGCAACTTTGTCGCAGGATATCATATGTAATTATAACCTACTGAAGAAGGCAATCCTTAAAGCATATCAAAAAACCACTATTTCTTACAGGAAAGATTTCAGGTATGCCACCTTACAGCCTGGCCAGAACTTTCAGCAGTTACAGGTAACAATTATTCGTTGTTCGACTTTTGGATAGAGAGTTCAGGAATTGATCGCAGTTATGAATATCTTAGAGACTTCATGGTTGCTGACCGGTTCCAGGCAGCTCTTCCCCATCAGATATGAACATTCATCAGAGAACGTAACTTGATTAAAGCTGAGGAACTTGCTAAGGCTGCTGACCTGTATGCTGAGGCTCACAATTCCTATAAAGACCTAAAGGGATCGAACCCTAAGGGCAAGGGTTCATCAGACCTTAAGAAATCAAAGCCTCTAGTGGAAAGTAAAATGACTTCTTTTATTCCTGTTTGTCATTTGTGTGGTGTTAAGGGATATAAACGTCCAGATTGTCCTTCTAAGAAGGTCCAAAAAGTTGGAAGATGTTTTAAAGACTCTAATGACCAAGCACCCTACTGTTCAGGAACAGTTAATGGACTTAATGTATCTATCATTTTACGAGACACTGGACGCACATGTATAGTCATTTCTGATAAGCTGTTCCATAACCTTTAAGAAACTCATTCTTCTGCTATACTTTCAGAATACTTGGGCCGTACGGACACTTTTCCTACCATCCATTGTTACATTAGGTCTAAATGGTTCACAGGTTGTTCTGAAGCCGTACTAGCTCCCATCACTTCTTGCTCCATACTAATAGGCAATGTAAAAGGTGCCATTCTTCCTTCTGAGGTTGACCTTTCATCACCAAAGATGGACATAAGCTTTTCAGATCCTCTTCCTGTAGAGTCAGAGAAGCCCTTCGAAAGTTCAGATGAGACAATGTCTCGTGAGATTCACTGGGATTAAAAACCAGTGATGCTACTCTCGAAAGCGAGGTAGCAGGATCACCGGTTCACTTATTAGATGAAAGTGAAGATATCACCTCCGATACCATAAATGTCTTGACTAGGGCTCAGACCAAAGCCCAGGCTTCTCCTACTATCCATCCTTTGATTTTCCCTGACTTTAAACATTTTTATATATCGAAAGACTCCTTTGTTAATTTACAACATAATTGCCCTTATCTTTAGAATTGCCATAATGCCGCTAAACAAAATCAAGTTATCCAAAGGAAAAACTATTCATATAAATTTGAATATATAAAAGGTATCTTGTAGAAGTCAGTATTCAAATTAAATTCAGATGTGATAGACTATTCCATCTTAGTTGTTCCAAGTCAATGCAGAGAGACTGCTCTTAAAATGGCTCATGACCTGCCAGTGACCGGACATTTCTCGCATCGTAAAACCTTAAATAAAATTAGGGAAACCTATTTTTGGCCAAAAATGTCCACAGATGTCACTACCTATTGTAGATCGTGTAAAGTTTGCCAACTGTCATCCTCCCGAGGTACCAGGCGAGTAGCTATTGACATCGTTGGTCCTTTATCTCCTCTTTCATCTTGGGGACATAGATATATATTAACATTAGTTGATTATTCTTCGAGTTTCCCTGAAGCCATACCATTAAAGACCATAACCACTACAGAGGTGACTGAAGCCCTTTTGTCCATCTTCTCCACAGTGGGCATCCCTAGAGAAATTTTGTCTGACCGTGGGACACAATTTACATCTGACTTATTGTAACATCTATACCAACTTCTGGGAGTGAAGCCTCTCTTCACCACACTCTATCATCCCAGCTGTAATGGGAGGATTGAGCGCCAGCATTCGATTCTCAAGTCCATTTTAATAATGAAACTTTGCTCCCTTAAACCTAAGGAGTGGCATCGTTACCTACCCTGTGCTTTGTTTGCCATGAGGGAAGTTCCCATTGACTCTTTGGGGTTTTCACCGGTTGAATTTCTCTATGGTAGACAGGCCAGAGGTCCACTGTCCATCGTTCATGACTTATGGACTAATGAGGAGGTAAATGCTGAGGTTCAGTCTTCTTACCAGTTTCTCCTTGACCTTAGATCCAAACTTGAGGAGACCTCTGACATAGTTTCGAAAAACCTAAGCTTGTCAATGGACCAGTACAAAACCTATTTTGATTCCAAAAGTCAGAGGAGAAGTTTTAAAGTAGGAAATAAAGTTCTTGTACTTTTGCCTATCAAGTCAAATAAATTATTAATAGCATGGAAAGGTCCATATAAAGTATTAAAAATTTGTGGGAAAGTTGACTACCTCATAGAAGTCAAGGGGAAACCTAAGCCTGATCATATCAACTTCCTTAAGAAATATTACCGAAGAAATTCGGTTAACTGCCTTAATAACTTTGACTTAGTTTTTCCACACGAACTTGATACGACAACTGAAGAATGTAAGGTGTGCGTAATTGACACCTCTAACTTAGACTATGATGAATAACTACATGACTTGGTGACTCTTTACCACTCGGGCACAACCAACATTAATATTAATGAATCTTTGGATGACCATAAGAGACATGAACTACTTCAATGTGTGAGTAACTTTTCAGACGTCTTTACTGATATTCCAGGTGTTACCTCCACAGTAGTCCATAAGATTGAGTTAGTGACGGACAATCCTATCAAATGAAAATTATACCCAGTTCCAGTTCACCTTAGAGATGCATTTGACCGAGAGGTAGACAAATTATTAAAACTAAAGATCATTGAACCTTCAGTATCTTCATATTGTTCACCAGTAGTCATGGTTAAGAAGGAGGATAATTCATATAGACTTGCTATTGACTTCAGAGGCCTTAATTCTATAACTCGGTGGGATGCTGAGCCTATGCTATTAATTGATAGCGATCTACACAAATTTTATGACGCTTCCTTCTTTTCAGAGATTGATATTGCGCAGGCATATCATCAAGTAATGTTAGATTCTTCTTCTAAGCAGTACACCGCTTTTCCCACAGATCAAGGACTGATGCAGTATAGAACTATGCCCTTCGGTTTGGTAACTGCCTGTGCTACCTATGTGAGACTGATGAGAAAGGTCTTGGGTAATATGCCAAATGTTTCAGTTTATTTTGATAACATTTACGTAATGACATCCACATGGGGCGATCATATCAAAACATTAACATCAGTTTCGCTTAGGTTACGCTCTCATGGCCTCACTGCCAAGCCGAAGAAATGCTTCCTTGGGTATAACAAGATTTGATATCTTGGACTGATACTTTCTAATAACTCTCTGCAGCCTCTCCCCAGTAAGATCAAAGCTTTATTTGAATTTAAATTCCCTAAAACCTAGAAGCTCATGCGTAGCTTTCTTGGTTCTGTAAATTTTTATGCACGGTTTATCCCGAACCTTACTGATCTTACAGGCATCTTATCCGACTTCCTTAAAAAGTCTGTGAAGGAACCTCTTGAACTTTCCGACATAGCTCAGGAAAAGTTTAATGAGATTAAAAGCATCTTTTCGAAAGAACCTATACTTAAGATTCCATATATTAATAAAACATTTTGTTTAAGAACTGATGCATCCAATACTGGCTTAGGTGCAGTGTTACTACAATACCATGATGATACTCCCTTCCCTGTATGCTTCCTAAGCCGGAAACTCCTTCCTGCAGAAACGAGATACTCCACCATAGAAAAGGAATGTTTGGCCCTTGTGTGGGGAATCTCCAAACTTAAATTTTATTTGCTGGGAAAAGAATTCATTTTAGAAACGGACCACAAACTTTTGATGTACCTAGAAACTTTTAAGGGAACCAACAGTCGCCTCTTGAGGTGGACATTGGCACTCCAGGCTTTTAAGTATCATATTGTGTATATCAATGATTCATCCAATTATTTCTCTGACTTGTTAAGTCATGACAGTCAGTAGAAGATTTGTTGCCTTATGCAACTTCCATATGTTAGAACTTTTTCCTCGCCTATTCTTCTTATACTCGTTGACTATAAGTCTTGGTATGGGGGAGTGTGAGAGATAAGTTCAGTAGATACGAGTAGTGAGGGAATATATAGTAACAATAGTTTCATTGCTGGCTACTTGTTAAGGTTGGGCAAATGAAGCTCCCGCTATTCCCGCCTTTTTTCCCCTCCCCGAAAGTGATAGTTTCATTGCCAGCTTCTTGTTAAGGTATTGTAAGTCAAGCTCCCGCTATTCCCGCCTTTTTTCCCCCACCTCGAAAGTGATAGTTTAACTGCCGGCTGCTTGTTAAGGTAGGATCAGTCTAGCTCCTGCTATCCCTTCCTCTCCTTCTCCCCCCCCGAAAGGTGACGTGTGGGGCTCCTGTCGAAACAGTAATCACTAGACTCACAGCTCCCAACACTACTGTAAGTACATGCCTGTCTTGTATTATAGTGGATTCATTTGTTGAAAGCTTCACTTTTGACCAATAATAAACTTAATCCTTTCAGACTTGCTCTAGGTTGACTGTTGTAATAATCATCACATCCTTTAGGTATTGTACTTATCATGGAGAGTGATTTCTTAAGCAGTGGGTAACCTGTCTATCTTTCCAGCTTGGATGACAGAGAGGGTCACCTGCCAATCAATGATTAGAACTGATGGAGATGGACTAACGTCCTGAGACTTCCCCTTTTTGGATTTAATTACCTCTTCACCTGTATGAAATTGCAGAACGTAACCCCTCATCATTGCAGTGGTAAAGAACCTGCTTTCCTGTCATCTGGATATAATACTCATGGGTATACTGTGAAGGACGAACCGGTGGGTTGTAACCAACACCTGCGACCCCCCCCCCCATCATCAGCAATGGCTACGATTTCAACAACAGAGTGTCACCAACACTAGACACCCAAGTTTCAAATTAGCGTTGAATTCAGTTTTCATTTACATTTTTCATTTTTCATTTTCTTTAATGTAGGATTAATATTTCATATTTAAGTGTTTTATATTTTCTATATAATAAAGTGTTTATGTTTTTCTGTTATTATTTCTTTTTCTATACACTAATTTTCCTGAGGAGGAGCCAGCCTTGGTAATACTGTCTGAAGTTGTTACAGGGCTGAGTAAGCCTTCACAGTATATATGAACATATGAGGGCCATAATTTCTCACACACAAACACTTGTAGTCGCTACCCTAATGGATACATTTCAGATACCCTCTCCCACACCCTTTCACCCACAGTCTCACCCACACTCTCTCAACCAAACTCACACCCACACTCTCTCACTCACTCTCTCTCACTCACACTTTCTCACTCTCTCCCTCTCTCTCTCCTTTTATCTCTTCTATCTCTCTCTTTCCCTCTCTCCCTCTCTTCTATTCCACTTTTTCTCTCTCCCTCTCTCCTATTCCACTATCTCTCCCTCCTTCTGCTCCTATCCTCCTCCTATACCTTCTCCCCATCCTCCATCTCCTGCTTCACCTCCTCTTCCTTCTCCACGTCCTTCTCCCCTCGTCTACTAGGCCTACAAGCACTCTAAAGGCTGATCTGACCCAATTCACACGCTCTCACTCCCAACCACTCTCACAGACTCTCCCACACTCTCTCCCCTGTCTCTCTTTCTCTCTCTCTCTCTCACTCTCTGACTTTCTCTCTCTCTCTCTCCCATCTCACACCTTCACTCACCCTCCCTCTCTCACACTCTCGCTCTCCCACTCTCTCTCACACTCCATCTTATGCTTTCACGCTATCTCTCCCATGCTCTTCCTCACACTGCCATGCTCTCACTCACATTCTCACACTCACAGTTCCTCACATTCTCACACTCTCTCCCTCGCTTGCACTCTCACTCCCTCACTTACAATCTCACTCTCTCATACTCTCTCACACACTCATACTATCTAATACACAAATACTTCCTCACTCTCTCACACTCTCTCCCTTGCACTCTCACACTCTCTCACAATCTCACACTTTCTCATACACTCACTCTCTCTCACATTCCCCTACACTCCCACGCTCTGGCACACACTCTAACACTCTGGCACACACTCTCACACTCTCCCACACTCTTTCATACTCTCATACTTACACTCTCACTGCGACTCTCTCACTCACACCCACTAACACTCACCCATACCAACACTCTCTCACTCACAGAATCTCACTCACACAGCCTCTGTCTGTCTCTCTGCTCTCCCAATTTCTATCCTTCTACATCTTCCTTCTGATCCTCCCTACTCCTATCTCTCCCATTGTTTTTTTCCCTTTCTCCCCAAGCCTTTCCCAAATCTCTCTTCCCTCTGCTGCTGTCCCCCTCCTGCTCACTATCTTGTTCGTCACCCTGCCTCTTCCCCCCTCCCTCCCCACAACAAACATCCCCCATCCACACATGCACTCTTGGCATAAGCTCTTCCTTCTTTGAAAAAAATGGGACTCAAAAAACCAGGATGAAGAACCAGAGGACTTGTGGATGAAGTGAGGGGTGAACTTTGGAGAGAAGACCGGGAGGCAGAGCTCACGAGAAAAGAGAAGGAGTGGGGAAGGAGGCTGGAAGAGCTCAGCAAGAAAATGGAAGAGAAAAT
>NW_026467947.1:0-13018 GCF_026875155.1 Cherax quadricarinatus | reverse complement strand
AGGCCTTTTTTTAAAAAGGCCCTTTATGATTATCATAAACTAAAAGAGGTAGTTATACTGGCTTATCAAATGTTGCCGGAAAGGTACCGGCAGAAGTTTAGAGGACTAAAGTTTCAAGCAGGGCAGTCTTTGGTGGAATATGGTAAGGAGAAGATGTCACTTTTAAATAGGTGGTGTCGCTCAAAGGGGGTGGTAGGCAATTATGAGGGTTGTTAGGTAAGACACATATGCAACAGTTAGGTTTCTTTATTTTGAAACGTTTCGCCTACACAGTAGGCTTCTTCAGTCGAGTACAGAAAAGTTGATAGAAGCAGAAGAGACTTGAAGACGATGTAATCAGTCCATCACCCTTAAAGTTTTGAGGTGGTCAGTCCCTCAGTCTGGAGAAGAGCATTGTTCCGAAGTCTGAAACAATATGAAGTTGAAAGGAGAGGATGGAGCCTTATATAGCTCCAGGAGGTGAGACGTAGGTCACTTTGGGAGGTCAGGGCCCTCTCAAATCCAGCCGTTCTCACTAGTAGAGGTTGTCGAAGTTTATTGCAGGTCTGTTCCAAGATACCCTTGTGTTGCAGTGTCTGACAGATTGAACATTAAAATGGTATAAAATACCGACAGGTTGTTAGGTAAGACACATATGCATATGTGTCTTACCTAACAACCTGTCGGTATTTTATACCATTTTAATGTTCAATTATGAGGGTGTAATTACCTTAATTTTGTTAGAGGATCTTTTGAGAAATGTTCCTCCTGACCTTAAGGCATATCTTGAGGAGAAGGATCTTGATGATTTTAATAATGCTTTAGAGCTGGGTGACAGATTTTTAGCTAACCAAAAATTTTTTAGTAATTACCACCCCCCACATACTAATAATGGTAAGTTTTGTCCATCCACCAATAGGAATAGGAATTTTCAGAAGTTTAAGCCACCCATTTACCAGCCTAATAACCACCAGAGTTTTAATAAGCCTAATTTTGCAGTACCTACCCGAGAAGGTTTTAAGTCAGTTGTCACAGGTCCAGGACTACCGAGAACAGGTAGAAAGAGTCCAGTTCCCCAAGATCATGGGTCCTAGCCTATGTCAAGTGTGCAGGGGGCTTTTAAACCTTATCACTGTACATATTGCAATAAACAGGGCCACCTGCAGCCATATTGTCGACAAATGCTTAGGGACCAGGCTGCAGTAGATGCTTCTCCAGTAAATACACTGGTTACACATGATGTTGCTTGCATTGCAGTCTTGCCCCAAGGTATCCAAAGAAGACCAGCTGTCTTAGACCCTCGGATGAAGGTATATTCAATTAAGTCTACTGTGGCCTTACTCCAAAATGAAGGTAGGGTCACGGGTGTTATGTCTTTGAGGGACACTTGTAGCACATACACCTTGCTTCGCAGGGGTGCATTGCCAGTGTCGGATGACACCTACACCGGACTGGGCATTTTTCTTAAAGGGATAACTGGAGTCCCTGTCAGGACTCCAGTGCACAGGTTATGGGTAGAGTCTGCGTACCAGTCTGGGTACCTACCTGTAGGTATTGCAGAAGATGTACCTTTTGCAGGAGTTGACCTTCTACTAGGCAACAACGTGGTGGGACTCCTCGAAAGTGAGGAATGTTTGGTTTTGCGGGACCCTGCTTTACAAGGTGGTAATGACCTAATTGGAGCGACGGTGCCTGAAAATTTTTCAGTGTGCTCTAGGACTAGACAGGGAAACAAGGCAGGAGCTGTGCCTCCCTGGGGAGCCTGTTCATTGAGTCTGACCTGCAGGAGACTCTGAGCAGTAATGAACCGGCTCAACCGGAACTCGGTTGGAGAAGTGGTCTTGGTGCTGATGTGGGAAAAAATCCCCTGACTCTGCAGCAGTTGAGTGAGGCCCAGGAAGGTTGTGACCTCCGGAACACTATTCATTTATCAGTTGTTGCGGAGGATGTGGTTCCCAAATTTACCAAGTGTTTATTTTGCAGAGTTGATCAAATGAGCCACACTCTTTTTAAGAGGACCTGTGCTTATGTGGCTGCAGCAGAGCTATTAAAGTGTCTTTGTCAGTATTTTTTACAGATTCTGAAGGAACGGCATTTCAGTGTTAAGACGGGAGAGCTAAATAATCAGTGTTTATTAATAAATTCCTTTTCTAACAGGTTACCAGAGTCTATACCCTTTCTGAATAATTTTGTGTGTGTGGTTTTGAGATTTCTGGTGAAACATTTTTGTCTCTTAGGCTTTGCACAAATCACCCAGAAGTTATATTTTATGAAATGTCATGTAGTTTTGAGAGGCCTACTTGAGGTTAAATTTACCAATGTATATCATCCTAGGAGTCAAAGAAAAGCACCATGGTTTTCCCAGTCTCCCAGGGCAATGCATGTTTGTTTTACCCAGTACCAAAAGGACTGGGATTAGGGAATTCCCCTCCTTTTCATTACCGTGTGAGGAAGCACTCTGGAATCATTAAGTCATGTGCTACGTGAGGATGGTGATGTTTCCCCCGCAGTGTTTTTTCTCAGTTTCAGAAAATGCTTGGCTAAGATGAGGTCGATGGCACTTGTGCACAAGTATGCCAATCTGCCCAGGATGACGTGGGACCATAAGGTGGTGCTACACATTCTGGAAGCTGGAGTGATGGGATTGGCATTGGAGCCGGGTCCTGGGAAGGCTATGATGGAACTGTGTGGTGGCTTCAAAATGATGGGGGATAAGGTCCCTGAGAAAGATAATGTAAGCAGGAAAATTGTAAGAGACTGTGGAAGATTTGGATCTTCTGAAAGACGAGTTGTAGTGGTGGCTCAGCCATGGTGCACCTTAGTGAAAGAGTTTTGGGATGCTGAAAAATGGGGCCATGTTAACCGACATGAGGTAGAGGTTTCGGAATTTGTGCAACGTCAGCAGGCCTGGCATGATGTAAGCTGGGGCGAAATAGGTTCCTTGAAGGAAGCGAAGTGTTTATTTCTAGAGACTGTGTTTGTATCCAGCGAGAGTCGGTGGACGTTGTCTTTTACTGGTCTCACACTAGGTGATACCTTGAACACGTGCACTGACTGCCGCCAGGTACATTTAAGAAATAAGGTTTTGTCTCCTCTTTATGAACTACATGCAAGGTGTGTGAATGAACCGTGGGGGGATCATCTGATTTCCATGACCATGTGTGCCAAGGACACACCCATATTTGTAACTTTAATATCTCTGTACATGAACCTTTTGTATGCCATTAACCCTCAAGATCTTTTATGTATAATCCTGAGTTACCCACCCCGGGTTTTGCAAAATGATACAGGGGTTGGGGAAGTCTTGTTGCAGGGTAGAGCAGGGCAAGTAATGCCACTCGGCTGCTTCTCAGCAAAAAATAACAGGCACCAAAGAAGTTATACCTCCATAGAAAAGGAGGCTCTTGCTTTAGTGTTGGCAGTGCAACATTTTGAGGTGCATATATCTTCATCAGTTCACCCTATAACTGTGTATAGTGACCATAATCCTTTGTTTCCTTCACTTAATGAGGAACCACAATCAGAGACTTATGAGGCGGGCCTTGTTTCTCCAATCTCTTAATCTTGTGATTCATTATGCGAAGGCAGCGGAGAATGTGGTTGATGATGCCTTGTCTCATATTTAAAGTGCACGATGTAGTGTATAGATCACTTATCTATTCTTATTTTGCAGTGATTTGTGGTAGACGAGTAGATGGAACCCTGGATCACCCAAAGGAGAAGGGCAAATTGAGCTGGAGCTGGAGGTATCAGGATTCCCTAGTGTGTGTGTGTTTTGGGGAGTAGTCACATCAAGTGCCATGCCTAGGTAAGGTGCGCTGCTTTTTTTTTTTAGATGTTGGCTGGAATGCCTCATCTCTGTTTTATGTTGGTATAGGGACTGTTGGACCTAACGTTTTAGTGAATGTGGGGCTGGCGGTGATGCCCTCCACTGTTTGGGTCATGTCTCTTGATCCGAGGTGTTTTGGTTCTCCAGGACTCTTTTCAATTTTTCCTTTTTCGATCACCGCTGGGGTAACTCCAGGGTCCTTGGAATGACATGTAGGTGTCGGCCTGGAAGGTCCACCTTTTGGGGGTCTTCAGTGATGACTCCAGGGTTTTACAGCCACAGTCCCACCAACAAGATTTATGTGACTGTCCACCCGTTGTTTTTGGGGCCTGATATTTTTCCCCTCTCCTGTGCTCTCCTGATTCTCGCAGAGGTGTGTCATGGGGAACCAGTTTTGTTTGCAAAAAATTGCAGTGAGATGGGAGTGATAATGTGATGTTGCTTTCTAAGTAGAATTTAACATGTAAAATCTGTTTTCCTTTTCTTTGAACTCCTGGAAAATGTACTTACTGTTTAAAAGTTTTTTTGGTGGCACATACAGTTTGGTCTGCCTTGCAACATACTGAACTTTGGTGTTACTTCATAAAACAGCATTCCTCAGGGGCACTTTGTACAAAGTTAACTTGCTCGTTTATATATTTGGTTGATGTAATTTAGGTAAAATGCATCAACGCCAGTGCCTGGTCAGCGCTGTGTTGTGATGGTGCCTTTTCCTAGCACAGTTGTCTAAGAGTGTGACTGTGGGCTAGTTTGACATAGAACTTGATCACTTTTATGTTCAGCGAGTTTCACATGTCTGCAATCTAGTACCTCAGTTTGTTAATATTGCATATTTGTAGTACCAAAAGACCGTGATTGTATGGTGGTCATTCCCCAGTTATCATTCATTTTGCCCATTGCCTCAGACCTTAATGTGGGGGTTTATTTTCTTTCTTTTTCCTTTTGCATAGCAGTGCCCGTAGGGACCTCGTGCAGAGTGAGACCTATGGTCTGGGGGTGGGGGTGTTATGCAGGGTTCTGCATGACATTGTAATGTACTTTATAGTGGAAAAGTGTGCCATATAGTATGAATGTTATATTGTAAATAATAATTTTATAATTCATAATGTGCATTTGGGGGCACTGTAAAGTACTCTAAGTGTAATTATAAGAAATCCTTTAGGTAGTTATTTTGCAAGTGTGTTTTGGGTATGTGGAGAAAGCGTGGCTGGGAGCAGTCACGTGGAGTCAGCATGGTGTGGAGGCTGGCGTCCGGTGATGCTGTGTTATTAAAGCTAATTTTGTAGTTGTGTAATGATTTTGTTTAGCAAACCCAAGCCATAGGCTCTTCTATGGCTTACCTGTATGCCCACCTAGGCTCTGACATGGTAAGGGTGCTGTGGGATGAGTGAGGAAATAAGAAATGGGGTTGATAGTGGAGTAGTGACGGCCCGACGCTGACTAGGCTAGTGGTTGGGTGGCTGGACCTCAGCCAGCTGTTTCTTGTGTACCCTCATTTTGGCATTTGGATTAAGGTGTTTCTAGAGTGTGTTATAGTGTAATGTTGAATAAATAGATATATTTTCCTAACTGGGTTTTTGCCTAACCCTCTGTTAACCAACCCTTTGAAGCAACACATATGGTTTAGGCTTTCTGTTTTGATGGGATGCCTGGGTGGCTGTTTATTGCTTGAGATGTGTGTAACTTTTACCTTTGCCCTTAGACAAGACTCTAGCCCAGGAATCCACATTTCTGCGTAACTCCGCCCTCTCCCACACACACTGACATACCCCACCCTCTCCCACACACACCGACATGCCCGCCTCTCTCCCACACACACTGACATACCACGCCCCTCCCACAACAGACATGCCCCACCCCTCTCCCACACCCCCGACTTTCCCCACCGTCTCCCACACACAATGACATCCCCTCCCCCTCTCCCACACACATGCCATGCCCCGCCCTCTCCCACACACAATGACATACCTGCCCCAACCACAACAATGACATCCCTCGCCCCTCCCCCAAACATACACTGACATGCCCGCCCTCCCCTTACACACTGACATCCCTCGCCCCTCTCCCAACACACTGACATACCACGCCCTCTCCATACACTGACATGCCCCACCCTCTCCCACACACACTGACATCCCCCGCCCCTCTCCAACACACTGACATGCCCCGCCCCTCACAAACACACTGACATGACCCGCCTATCTCCCACCCCCACTGACATGCCCCACCCCTCTCCCACAACACACTGACATGCCCACCTCTCTACAAAACACACACTGACATGCCCCGCCCCTCTCACACACACACTGACATACCCCGCCCTCTCCACGCACACTGACATGCCCCCCCCCTCACAAACACACTGACATGATCCGCCTATCTCCCACACACACTGACATGCCCCGCCCTCTCCCACACACATGACATACCCCACCCTCTTCCCCCACACACTGAACACCCCCGCCCCTCTCACACCCACACTGACTTCCCCCGCCCCTCTCCCACACACACTGACATGCCCCACCCCTTCCCACACACACTGACATGCCCGCCCCTCTCCCACACACACTGACATCCCCACCCCTCTCCACACCCTTTGACATACCCCGCCCCCTCTCACACCCACACTGACATGCCCGCCCTCTCCCAACACACTGAATGCCCCGCCCCTCTCCCACCCCACACTGACATCCCCCGCCCCTCTCCCACACACATGACATACCCACCCCTCTTCCACACACACTGACATACCCCGCCCTCTCACCCCCACATGAATGCCCCGCCCCTCTCACACATGACATGCCCCGCCCTCTCCCACACCATGACATGACCCGCCCCTCCCCCACACACACTGACATCCCCCGCCCCTCCCCCACACACACTGACATACCCCACCCCTCTTCACACACATGAATACCCGCCCCTCTCACACCCACCCCTGGCATGCCCCGCCCCTATCACACACACACTGACATGCCCCACCCTTTTCCCACAACACTGACATGCCCCGCCCCCTCACACACTGACATGCCCCGCCCCTCTCCACACACACTGACATGCCCTGCCCTCTCCCACACACACTTACATACTCCGCCCCTCCCCCACACACACTGACATTGCCCGCCCCTCTCCCACACCACACTTTACATACTCCCCCCCTCTCCTCACACACTTACATACTCCCCCCCTCTCCCACACACACTTACTTTACTCCGCCCCTCTCCCACACACACTTACATACTCCGCCCTCTCCCACACACACTTACATACTCTGCCCCTTCCCACACACACTTACATACTCGCCCCTCTCCCACACACACTTACATACTCCGCCCCTCTCCCACACACACTTACATACTCTGCCCTCCCACACAAAATTACATACTCCCCCCCTCTCCCATACACACTTACATACTCCTGCCCTCTCCACAACCCCTTACATACTCCGCCCTCTCCCACCCCACTTACATACTCTGCCCCCTCCCACACACCTTACATATCCGCCCCTTCCCACACACACTTACTTACTCCGCACCTCCCCAACACACACTTACATACTCCGCCCCTCCCCCACACACACTTACATACTCGCCCTCTCCCACACACACTTACTTACTCTGCCCCTCTCCCCACCCCAACTTACATACTCTGCCCCTTCCCACACACTTACATACTCGCCCCTCCCATACACACTGACATAGGCCGCCCTCTCCCACACACACTTACATACTCTGCCCTCTCCCACACACACTTACATACTCCGCCCCTCCCCCATCACAATGACATACTCCGTCTCTCCCACACAACTTACTTTACTTGCCCCTCTCCCCCCAAAACACTTTACTCCGCCCCTCCCCCAAAACCCATTTACATACCCCGGGCCCCTCTCCCAACACAACTGACATCCCCCGCCCTCTCCCAACACTGACATGCCCGCCCCTCTCCCACACACATTTACATACTCCGCCCCTGTCCCACAACACTGACATGCCCCCCCCCCTCTCCCACACACACTCACTGAATCCCACGCCCTTCCCACACACACCTTACATCCCCCGCCCCTCCCCCACACACACACACTGACATGCCCCCCCTCTCCCACCCCACACTTACATACCCCGCCCCTCTCCACACACACTGACATGCCCCGCCCCTCTCCCACACACACTGACATACCCGCCCCTCTCCCACACACTGACATACCCCCCCTCTCCCAACACACTGCAACCCCGCCCCTCTCCCACACACACACAGACATGACTAAAGGATATATTTCACACTGTATGAATCCCATTGTGCATTAATGGACAATTACCGGGAAACACAATATGATTTAATACCCGTGTTTTCATGATTTTTTTACCATACCTGTTATAATTTGTGTGCTGCAAGTATGATAATATACGTAATATGTATCTGCAAGTCGTAAATATGGAGGCAGATTGAACAATTACAGTTTAAAATTAAAAATTAAAATTTTATCTTGGCAGTAACACACTGTCGTACATTGACAGTAACACACAGTCGTACATTGACAGTAACACACAGTCGTACATTGACAGTAACACACAGTCGTACATTGACAGTAACACACAGTCGTACATTGACAGTAACAAAACTGTCGTACATTGACAGTAACACACAGTCGTACATTGACAGTAACACACAGTCGTACATTGACAGTAACACACAGTCGTACATTGACAGTAACACACAGTCGTTCATTGACAGTAACACACAGTCTTACACTGACGTAGCACACAGTTGTACATTGACAGTAACACACCCGTGTAGGCAGGCTGTGTCAGCATGGCTAATGTCTGCACATTGACAATAACACCGTCGTACTGGCCAGGCTGGTCAGCATGGCTAATGTATCGCACAATGGCAGTAACCAGTTTGTACTGGCCCCGGCTGTGCCAGCATGGCTAATGTCTGCACAAATGACAGTTAACACAGTGTACTGGCCAGGCTGTGTCAGCATGGCTAATGTCTCGCACAAGGCAGTAACACAGTCGTACTGGCGGCTGTGCCGCATGGTAATGTCTCGCACATTGACAGTAACACAGTGTACTGGCCAGGCTGTGTCAGCATGGCTAATGTCTCGCACAATGACAGTAACCCAGTCGTACTGGCAGGCTGTGGTCGCATGGCTAATGTCAGCACCAATGACAGTAACACAGTCGTATGGCCAGGCTGTGTCAGCATGGCTAAAGTCTCGCACATTGACATAAACCACAGTCGTACTGGCCAGGCTGTGTCAGCATGGCTAATGTCTCGCACAAAGACAGTAACACAGTCGTATGGCCAGGCTGTGTCAGCATGGCTAATGTCTCGCACAATGACAGTAAAAACAGTCGTACTGGCCAGGCTGTGTCAGCAGGCTAATGTTTCGCACATTGACAATAAACAGTCGTACTGGCCAGGCTGTGTCAGCATGGCTAATGTCTCGCACAATGGCAGTAACACAGTCGTACTGGCCAGGCTGTGTCAGCATGGCTAATGTTCGCACAATGGCAGTAACACAGTCGTACTGGCCAGGCTGTGTCAGCATGGCTAATGTCTCGCACATTTACAATAACACAGTCGTATGGCCAGGCTGTGTCAGCATGGCTAATGTCTCGCACATTGACAAGAAAACAGTCGTACTGCAGGCTGTGTCAGCACCACAAAAGTCTTTTGTCAAGAGATCAAATCATCCAACTTGACAGTTTTTATTTTCATCACGAGATTTTTTGTTTTACATCTATTATGGTGAATATTTTTATGTTGTCACTGAAGAGTCGAGAGAAGTGTATATGTGATAATGAGAGAATTACTTAATAATTAATACGAATTTTAGTAGGAATGGTGGTGGTAATTAAATGTGAAGCGAAGAATGGGAGGAGAGCTCAGTACCTTGAAGAGTATGAATTACGTTGTGTTTCGATACAGCAGAGATCATTACCTCTATCAACTACGTGTGTATGACAAGCAGCAGAGATCATTACTCTCTCAACTACGCTTTGTATGACAGTAGCAGAGAGCATTACCTCTCATCAACTACGCTATGTATGCAGCAGGGAGAGATCATTACCTCTCATCAAATACGCTATGTATGACAGCAGCAGAGACCTTACCTCTCATCAACTACGCTATGTATAACAGTAGCAGAGATCATTACCTCTCATCAACTACGCTATGTATGACAGCAGCAGAGATCATTACCTCTCATCAACTACGCTATGTATGACAGCAGCAGAGATTTATACTCTCATCAACTACGCTATGTATAACAGTTAGCAGATATCATTACCCCTCATCAACTACGTTATGTATGACAGCAGCAGAGATCATTACCCCTATCAACTACGCTATGTATGACAGCAGCAGAGATCATTACCTCTCATCAATACGCTATGTATAACGTAGCAGATATCATTACCTCTCATCAACTACGCTATGTATGACAGCAGCAGAGATCATTACCTTCATCAACTACGCTATGTATGACAGCAAGCAGAGATCATTACCTCTCATCAACTACGCTATGCATGTGTTGAGAAATGGCATTACCAGTTAAGTTTAATAGTTTGTACAGCCCCCCCTGCAGACGAGGTCTTAAGAAGCTGTCGAAGTCATCTCTCAATGGGCTGTAAAGAGTTATAATTTGTAAGATTATAAATTACCCTAGGGGGGGGGTTATGTCAGCATTTTTCATTCATGATGGTGACAAATTACATACTTGTTTGGACTCAAAAGTCCGCACCTTACTGCCCACTAAAGGTTGATTACAAACTCCTTGTTTACTTAAGAACTGTGCAGTCCCCCGTTTCTACAAGAAATTCGTAACTACCTTGCTCTGTAGCGTGAGCTATGGTGTTCTTCACACCTTCAACAGATATCGGTGACTTGATAGAAGCTGAGTGTCCTTGGATGTCCACGTCTTCCCTAGTCTAGGAAAACGCACACTGGTACACTATGTTCCACAAGATTTGTCTTTATTGTTCACATCTAATCACTAAAGAAGTGATCACACTTCTCTTAAGTATTTATTGTGTTTTATGAGACACTTTGTTCACGCTAAGCACAGATCAGTGTTCTTTGCTGGTTATCCTGGCGTTTAGTGTTTTACTCTCAGTAGAGTCAAAAGTAATCTGAAGATGCCACAGCGCCCATGCCGTCACTGTCCCTTGCACAAAAAAAGCTGACATAGTACTTTTGCTTCCTTGCCATTTTCCCCGATGAAGCAAAGCAGAAGTTTGATTCTTGCTGTCTTTAAACATAGACAACAAAGTCCCCTATCTTTACTATGGTAACAAAGTGGAGCAGGATTTTCCTTAATTGCCCTGCTAAAGTAAGAGATGTACTGTCTCTTATTAAAATACACTCTGCAACACTGGACTGCAAGGAGCAATGGTCGCTTGACCACGTCGCATACTCGTACGACATCTGTGATCAATTACTCACTGTAGCAGCAAACAAGATGCTTGCCCCTTCTGAGAGGGCTGGGGCCCTCAGGGTGAAAGGGGGCTAAAGGGGGTGAAGGGGCTGATGGGGGCTGATACCCCTCTCCTGGAGAAAATTTCTCCACACTGGGGGGCGGCGGAGGTTCGCTGCAGATGAACTATTCATCACTTGACATTAATTTAATTTTCTCACTCGCCACCATTGCTGCTTGTCTTTTCTGAACAGCTTTAGTGTGTGTGGTTTCGGAGAATCACTAATTTTGTTTTCAACATTTGTGTAATTTAAAACGGTACTGGGTTTATTTATTGTCCGCTTATTCACTACACCTTTGCTTAAAACATCAACTGTCCTGATGATTCCATTTGCATCAGGATATATGGTCACAATTTTTCCAAGTGGCCATTGGGACCTCGGACAATCTTGTCGTAATCATATGTCCCCAGGTTTAAAGGACTTATGATTTTCAGGAACCCCAGCTCATAAAATGTGTTTTCAATGAGGTGAGATGTCTTCTCGCCAAATTTTCTCCCAAACGTTCAATCCTTTATTAAGGGTTTTGAATTTACGTCTGAGTTGCTCAGGTTCGAAATAAGTAGGATCCTCTATGATTTCTTTATCATTCATGGGAGGAACAGGTTCGAGCCTTCTGCCATGGAATAAATGAGATGGACTTAACACTTCTAAATTGTCTAGATCATCGGTAACATAAGTTGGAGGTCTGTTGTTGATTCTATTTTCTATTTCTGTCACAACTGTATGGAATTCTCCTAAGTCGATTCTCTGACGATGAAGAGTCTTCTTTAAACAACGTTTTACAATGGCCCATCCCTTCTTTCATAAAATCCGCCGTTTCCATGGAGATTTAGGAGGAATGTATCTCCAACGACAACTGCGTTGATTCAGCATCTGTTGTATTTCTGGTTGATCAAAGATCTTGCTTATATAAGCAGCACCAGCAACAAAGTTCGTTGCTTCTGGCTGCAAACCTTCTGAATAATTTAATAAAGGTTTCAGCAGACATGTCAGTGGCTACTTCTAGATGTACTGCTCTAGTCGTAGCACAAGTGAACAAACAGATGTACACCTTGATGGGAACTTTGTCAACTGTTTTGGTTAAAATTATTGGTCCAGTGTAATCTACACCTGTCACCTCAAATGGAGTGATATGACAAACTCTTTCAGAGGGATATGAGGTGGACCTGGATACTGACATACTCGCATATCATAATGACGACAAGTAATACAGTCCCTTTTTGTTTTTTCACACTTTGTTGACCTTGAGGTATCCGTAGGATTGTCGTATATGATCAAAGTGTGTCAGCTACCCCACCATGTTAAAAACGTTACTGTGGGCGTTTTGCACAATCAGTTTTGTTAGCCAATGATTCTTGGGGATCAATATTGGATGTATGGCTTCTTTAGGTGTGAAGAATTTATGAATTCTTCCTCGACATCTTATAATCTTTTTGGTCGAGATAAAGTCCTAAAGAATTAATCATGCAGGTTTCTTTGGGGATTTATCTTGTGTTTCTAGAAATTTATATTCTGTAGAGAAAAAAATCTTCGGGATTAGTTTACCCAGTATTTAATGGGTTCAAGATATTCATAATCAGGGTTTTTTTCCTTTAATGAATTTAAAGGGCAAGAGCTGTAACTCTTAAGAGTTTACCTAAGATGAGTTTTTTAGATCCCTCAATGACTATTTCTGTTGTGTCTGCAGTATTTACACAAACTTATTTCTGTGTGTTCAAGCAGACTCTT
>NW_026467946.1:0-11691 GCF_026875155.1 Cherax quadricarinatus | reverse complement strand
TGGTTTGCTCTGCCATACAGGTGTCTACACTGGTGAAGTGTAAACTAGCGAAGTGTAACTAGGGAAGTGTAACTGGTGAAGTGTAACTAGCGAAGTGTAACTGGTGAAGTGTAACTGGCGAAGTGTAACTAGCGAAGTGTAACTGGTGAAGTGTAACTGGCGAAGTGTAACTAGCGAAGTGACTAGCGAAGTGTAACTGGTAAAGTGTAACTGGCGAAGTGTAATTAGCGAAGTGTAACTAGCGAAATGTAACTGGTGAAGTGTAACTGGCGAAGTGTAACTAGCGAAGTGTAACTGGTGAAGTGTAACTGGCGAAGTGTAACTCGTGAAGTTTAACTGGCGAAGTTTAACTAGCAAAGTGTAAACTAGCGAAGTGTAACTAGCGAAGTGTAACTGGTGAAGTGTAACTAGCGAAATGTGACTAGCGAAGTGTAACTAGCGAAGTGTAACTGGTGAAGTGTAGCTAGCGAAGTGTAACTAGCGAAGTGTAAACTAGCGAAGTGTAACTAGCGAAGTGTAACTGGTGAAGTGTAACTAGCGAAGTGTAGCTGATGAAGTGTAACTAGCGAAGTGTAACTAGCGAGTGTAAATAGCGAAGTGTAACTGGTGAAGTGTAACTAGCGAAGTGTAACTGGTGAAGTGTAACTAGCGAAGTGTAATTGGTGAAGTGTAACTAGCGAAGTGTAACTAGCGAAGTGTAAACTAGCGAAGTGTAACTGGCGAAGTGTAACTGGTGAAGTGTAACTAGCGAAGTGTAACTGGTGAAGTGTAACTAGCAAAGTGAAAACTGGTGAAGTTTAACTAGCGAAGTTTTAACTAGCGGAAGTGTAAACTAGCGACGTGTAACTGGTGAAGTGTAACTAGCGAAGTGTAACTGGTGAAGTGTAACTAGCGAAGTGTAACTAGCGAAGCGTAAACTAGGGAAGTGTAACTAGCGAAGTGTAACTAGCGAAGTGTAACTGGTGAAGTGTAACTAGCGAAGTGTAAACTAGCGAAGTGTAAACTAGCGAATGTAACTAGCGAAGTGTAAACTAGCGAATTTGTAACTAGCAAAGTGAAAACTAGCGAAGTGTAACTAGCAAAGTTTAAACTAGTGAAGTGTAACTAGCAAAGTTTTAAACTAGCGAAGTGTAACTGGCAAAGTGTAAACTAGCGAAGTGTAACTAGCAAATTGTAAACTAGCGAATGTAACTGGCAAAGTGCTACTACGACCCCACCCCCTTGTATTTTGACTTACACTAATAGCCTGACAGGGGGAATTTAGCTCCTATTACTTGGCTGTGATATGAACTGACGAGGACAGACACAGCTGTGATACATATAAACGAACTTCATGGTGTCCCGTGGTTCGGTTGGTAGAACACGCATCTCACGTACTGAGTGACCGTGGTTCGATCTCCGGGAAGGATGAAAAACATTAGGGATGTTCCTTTTACCTGCTTCCCCTCTTCACCCAGCAGTAAGTAGGTACCTGGGTGTTAGTCGACTGCTGTGGGTGGCATCCTGGGGGGGTTAGTATACCTTAGAGTTGGGCTCTGAGATGAGCTGAGGCAAGATAACACTCTTAACTGTGAACGGGTCCGTGTAAAAAATTTAATGCGTGGTTAGATAAATGATTACTGGGATAAGTAAGTTTTTTAGGTACAAGTACACATAAATACAGTTACACAAATTCTCAACATAGTAACGTGTGTAAATTAGCTACCGGATAAAACCCCCCCAAGGTCGACAAAGTAACTTTTTTCCACTGAGGTTTTTGATTCCATTAAGTTCCAATATATGAATAACATCAGGAACAAATGCTAATTGGGTAAATGCTTGACAATAGATCATGGTTAGCGGAACAAACATCCAAGTAGCTTCGAGGATGAAGAATAGCCTAGCTAGGCCAGTAGACCTCCACGTGGGTTTCTTCGTAAATATTTCCCTTAGACAACATATTTGTTGTATGGTGGGCCGCCTTACCAGACTCAGAACTGTCGAATATTTAACAAGCCAAACATACAAAAGAGAAAGGTTTCAACTTGGGGAAAAAGATCGTGAATTTGCAATCGTTGGATGGAACTCGACCCAGTTTTTGTAATTTAAGCCCAAGCGTGAAACGGTTTTTTTTTTTATTTTACAAAAAATATTTTTTAAATTACCCCAGACCAAAATCCTGGGATTGAATGTGTTTTGAAGGAAGCCCCTGTTAGTACCCCCCGAGGAGACGATGGTTCTTTACTGGTATTTTGAAGACGAGTCCTTGGTAAGTATCAGGAAACCAGATCTTGTTTGGTACTCGAAACTCAGTTCTTGGTTTGTACTCGCTTGGTTAGTACTAACTCGTGAGTCCTTGGCGGGTATTAGAAGGACTGGCCATACTCCCCTCAGAAGACTAGACCTTGGTTTGGTACCACTCAGAGACCGGAACTTGGTGGGGTAAATCACTAAGAAGATGAATCCTTGGGTAGTACTCAGAATACGAGTTCTTAATTGGAATCACCCATTAGATGGATCCTGGGTGATAATCACTCTGAAGAAGAGTCCTTGGTTGGTAGCCAGAAGACAGGTAACATACACTACCCACCGTCTATATACAATGGTATGATCCCCACACATGTGTATGTAAAGGCGTATAACCAGTCTAGATACAAAGCCGTACTATGCTTATAATTGGAGTGCTAGAAATAAAATAAATGAGGTAAGATAATCGCATGTGCAGGAAGCATAGACATTAAGCTATAACAGAAACCTGGTTCAAATGAAGGACAGGAAATGCCTCCTGAATGCCACATAATTTGTAAATTATTCCCACCGATAAAGGGTTAAAAGGAAGGATGGGGGGGTGCGATGTACTCAAAGATAATTTAAAAATTGTTTGGGACGACAAGATAAATTAGAACCGGACACGAATCCCTTTGGCAAAAGTTTCTCGAGGGTCGTAGAAATCATCTTTGGGGGGATTTATAGTCCCCCAAAACTAGATGGGAACATCGTAAATTTCTATTTGTGAAATTACGAGGGAGATTTTAACTTTACCAAATTGATTGGAAAAGTTTTAAGGAGCTTTGAATCTACATTTTTTTAGGTAACCCCGGTTTTTTTTTTAAAAGCAGTTAGTGAGAGAACTAACAGTGTTTGATTTGAGGGTTCTTAATTAAAAACCCTTTGGGTTTTAATGATCTTACCCTAATAAATGAACTTTTTATTCAGCACAGAAAACCAAATTAGTTATTGTAAGCTAACTTTGATGCGTTGATAGCGAATCAGTTAATTTTTTTTTTAAATCTTATGATAAATAATCTGGCTATTTAAGTTTAAAGAATCACATGATATACGAGGCGCTATATAAAAATTACAAGTTACCAAACCGCCCCGAAAAAAAAATATAGGTTTATCAATCACCTAGTTGAAGTTGTCTCTCTGGAAATACTCTCCCTGGAAGTACTGTCCTTGGA
This sequence comes from Cherax quadricarinatus, assembly GCF_026875155.1. Lineage (NCBI taxonomy): Eukaryota > Metazoa > Arthropoda > Malacostraca > Decapoda > Parastacidae > Cherax > Cherax quadricarinatus. Next base: position 8,251 of record NW_026467946.1, on the reverse strand, counting down.
AGTACTCTCACTGGAAGTACTCTCCCTGGAAGTACTCTCCTGGAAGTACTCTCCATGGAATTACTCTCCCTGGAAGTACTCTCACTGGGAGTACTCTCCCCGGAAGTAACTTTCCATGGAAGTACTCTCCCTGGAAGTACTCTCCTTGGAAGGCTATAAAGCTGATCCCAAGGACCTCTGTCACTTTTCCAAACAATTCTGGAACTTTTATTTCCTATTAAAAATTATGAAGAATTTGCAGTGCCCTGGAACTCTGACGACGATCTTTGTGAATAAATTTTCCACTTTTTCAATGATCTGTCTGTTTTTCCGTTGATGGACGACCAGAAGTCCATCATCCTAAACTGAATTGCCCCTGCTTTAAACTAGAAAACCTTTCAAAACACATTGTCCCCCCCAAAACTTCATCACCAAATACTTCTGAAGATTTTGGGTTTTCACTAGCCTTTTACGGAGCTAGAAACAAATAAATTACCACATTTTTCTTTTTTAAAGGTTCCATTCTCTTACACAAAAAATCGCAACAAAGCACTGACAGCATGAAAAAAGAAAATGTCTTTTAAACCCCAAATTTAATGACGGACGCCATTGAAACTCCCCAGCTATTCACGTGGAGTGAACTGCATACAAATCATTTTCTTAATTTTGAAATACCAGCTCAAATGCCTTAGTAAAAAAGTTTGTAGATTGGAAAGGCAAGAACACTGATCAATTTATATATTTCTGGGTGGCTTCAAATTGTTTCTGTAATTTTAAGCCACCGTTCAGTCGACAAACTTTCTGATAGCTCCTCGTTATAGACTTTAGGAGACTGTTGAAGAAAGTAGCAACACTTTGGAATGAGTTTTTTTTTTTTTTGCTGGATCCAGGCGTGGTTGACCGATAGGTAATAGAGTGCATAAGCGGTGTTCCACAGATGCAGTGTTGGTCCCTTTATTGTTTCCAATGTACATAAATGACATAGATGAGGGAATAAATAGCGATATAAGCAAGTTTGCCGACGAGGACACTAGAACGTTGCAGGAAGATCTAGATAAGGTTGATGCAATGGTCAGAGAAATACAGATACAGTTTAATGTAGACAAATGTTGGTTTTAATCCAGTGAAAAGAGAATAACCATGGCACTTATAAACTGAATAATAACATCCAATAACTCTGAATGCGAAAAAAGTCTTAAGGGTTCTGGGTAGCAGTCAACACTGCAAAATTGTTCGCAGTAAAGCTAATAGAATTTATGGCTTCTATTATAGATCATAATAGAATTCCTCCGGTTCAACTTTATATATCCTTAGAAAAGGACTCATTAGATTATGCTACACATCTTCTGTCTCCATATAGTAGAATGTACTTAAAATGATCTTTCCTATGAGGATGACTGAGAGCATTGAATCTGCAGTCTATCTGGAAAGGCGTGGAGGGGGGGAGGGGGGGGGGGGGGAAATGACGAAGGTACAACTGGGGAAAAAGGTTTTTAAAAAAGAGGGTAAAAAGCGATAAAATACCTAACAAATAAACTCACACAAAGGGTTTTAAAGGCGTATGCTCATGTCTCTGGCAGGGTGTACTGGCCCCCGAAGGGGGAATTTCGCGGTAATTTAAAAAACAGACCAATTTTCAAAAAAAGCTTTTTTACGAGAAGTTTCGCCAGCAAAAACTTTTGAAGTTATGTTGAGCTTTACCTATTCAATATTAAAGATTCCTCTAGGCCCCTTCATTTCTTTTTTTAAAGCAGTACAACTTTTTCAGCTTCCAAGAGTCATAAAAAATATAAAAAAAAATTAATGTTGTTTTGGAGAACGACGTGAATGTGGTTATTTCTAAGCAATATTTTATAAGATTTACAAAGATTAGAAAATTTTTCCATATTAAATTGGGAAAACAATACAATGTACTCAGGCATCAGAGTAATACACAGAGAGGTGTTGTCTTTTTGGTATACTCGGGGTGTGTATGTTTGTAGGTGTATACTCGGGGATGTTACTTGTAGGGTTATACTCGGGGGTGTGATGCTTGAGGTGTATACTCGGGGGGTGTTATGTCTTGTAGTTTATACCGGGGGTGGTATTCTTGTATGTGTATATTCGGGGGGTTGTATGTTTTGTATGTGATACTCGAGAGTTAGTCCCTTTTAGTTTTTTAAATCGAGATTGTATTCTGTAGGTGTATATTCGGAATTGTATGCTTGTAGTGTGATACTCAGGAAGGGATATCTTACACTGGCATACACAGAGAGGTTATTCTTTCATATATATACAATAAAAGTTTAAATTTATTTCAACTTTTGGGATTAAAATATTCTTTGTGGTGGAAAGAAGTTCCGGAAACTTATGACTCGTCTGTAAACAGACTCTTAATCATCTCATTAACAACCAGCTGTCAAAGTCTAAACATCTGAAAGAGATTCTAAGAAACTGTTTATTAATTAAAAACTAAATATCACTTTATTAAAAAAGGAAAACATTGTCTAAACTCTGACGTTATTAATATATGGAGAGGAGACTACAAATACACGCCAAGGGTTCGATCCCATGTCAGAAAAAAATGTAGTGTATAATGTTGCCCAAAAGGGAAAAAGTATCTATATTTTTAAATGACTAAAAATAACCTCAGTGAAGATAAGAAACCCAACCTGAGCGCTGTCATGTGTTTACAAACATTGGGGTTTTTCATATATGTGTTTACATACATGTGTTTTATATATACATTGTTTTACACACATTGCTTACACTCATGTGGGTTACACACATGTGCTTACACTCATGTGCTTACACATATGTGCTTACACACATGTGCTTACACACATGTGCTTACACATATGTGCTTACACACATGTGCTTTACACAATTAAAGAGAGAATTAAAAATAAAGAAGAAATAAAAAAGGAATAAGAAAAGCAAAAAGGGATTAGAGGCTAAGGTCAAAAGGGGATTCGAAGACAAACCCAAAAGGGTTCTTTCAGGTATAACGAAGTAAGATTAGGGACAAGATTGGCCCCACTTAAGAGTAACTCAGGCAGATCACTGACAGTGATAAGGATATGTGTAAAATTTTTTCAATACTTACTTCCTTCAGTCTTTACTCAGGAAGATACTAGCGAAACTCCAGAAATAATAAATTACGTAGAGCAGGATGATAATAAACTATGCACGATAGCAGAAACAGTGACATGGTCCTCAGACAAATAAGAGAAATTAAAACTTAACAAATCCCAGGGCCCTGATGAAAGTTTGCAAGGGTTTTAAGGAATGTAAAGAGGAACTTTGCAAAACCTTTGCTAATTTTTCAACATATCACTACAAAACTGGCATAGTACCTGATAAGTGGAAAATGGCAAATGTAATACCTATTTACAAGGCAGGTGACAGGTCCTTAGCTTCGAACTATAGGCCAATAAGCAAGCAATTCGTAGCCATCTTGATAGGCAAAAAATTGATTAATGAATTTCAACACGGTTTTACAAAGGGGCGTTCCTGTCTTACGAATTTACTAACTTTTTTCACCAAGGTGTTTGAGGAGGTAAATCATGGTAATGAATATGATATTGTTTATATGGACTTCAGTAAGCTTTTGATAGAGTTCCACATCAGAGGCTGTTGAGGAAACTTAAGGCCACGGAATAGGAGAAATTTTTTCCTGGGTTGAGGCATGATTGACAAATAGGCAGCAAAGAATTTGCATAAATGGGGAGAAATCAGAAGGGGGGCACGTCACAAGGGGGTTTTCCCAAACAGGAGTCAGTGTTGGCCCCTGTTGTTCACAATTTACATAAACGATATAGATGAGGGAATAAATAGCGACATAAGCAAATTTGCTGATGACACCAAAATAGGCCGTTCAATTCATTCTATTGAGGACACTAGAGCACTCCAGGATGATTTGTATAGACTGATGCAGTGGTCAGAGAAGTGGCAGATGCAGTTTAATATAGACAAATGCAGTGCTAAATGTTGGACAGGACAATAACTATGCCATTTATATAAACTGAATAGTGTAGATCTTAATACTACTGATGGCAAAAAGAATTTACGAGTTCTGGTTACCAGAAACCAAGATAACAGTGCATTAGTGTTCGCAATAAAGCTAACGGAATCCTTCGCTTCATATAGGAAGTATAAATAATAGGAGTCCTCAGTTGTTCTTCACTCTGTATCCTTGGTTAGGCCTCATTTAGATTATGCTGCACAGTTTTGGTCCCCGTATTACAAAATGGATATAAATCCCACTGGAAAACGTACAGAGGAGGATGACAAAGTTCCCCCATGTATCAGAAATCTTCCCTATGAGGATAGACTGAGGCCCTGCATCTGCACTCTCTAGAAAGGCGTAGAATTAGATGGGATATGATTGAGGTGTATAAACGGAAAAAGGAAAAATAAAGGGGATGTAAATAGCGTGCTGAAAATATCCAGTCAAGACAGGACTCGCAGCAATGGCTTAAAGCTGGAAAAGTTCAGATTCAGGAAGGATATAGGAAAGCACTGGTTGATAATAGAGTTGTGGATGAGTGGAACAAATCTCCGAGTACCGTCATCGACGCTAAGACGTTGTGTAGTTTTAAAAATAGGTTGGATAAAACAAGAGTGGGTGTGGGTGGGGGTAAGTTGGACCTGACTAGCATGGCTACCCGGTCTGATGCGTGCCCTTCCTTAAGTGGAAGTTTACCTAACTAGGTGGTCATCAGACCACACCCTTTACGATGCACTACTCGAACAGGGTAAAGATCAAACCAGAGAGTGGGACAGTTAATGACTGCAGCTGTTTTGTCATGGCAGACTGCAAGTCAAGTTTAATGCTATTCTGTCGCTCAAAGAAGCCTTCGTTGTCGTCTGTACTGACGACCACCGAGGCTGAAAAGCTCATTACCACCACTGCTACAACCACTCTACGAGATCAGGGATTTATTGTCTTGACTTCCCCAGCTCTGAGGGCCAGGAGAACTGTGTTCCTTAAGAGACTCGACAGGCTCATCACTGCTCAGGCTACGGAAGAAATCAAGTCGTCCATTGGGAAACACAGAACCCTTGGGCCCAAGGTGGATTCTTACCAAAATACCCAAAGCTCCTCCCCCTTTTTTCTGAAGGGCACCCCAGTGAAAGTCAACAGGCAGCCAGATGGTATAAATGGTAAAAATACCGACACAATGGAAATATAAAACAAATGCAGATAATGTGATCCTTTATTGACAACGTTTCACCCACACAGTGGCTTTATCAAGTCCCCACGGATCTACCTGACCTTCAAACATTCGACTATAAATTACTCTCGTACCTTCCAAACCCCAGGTGATCGTGTTGACTTGATAAAGCCCACGTGTGTGGGTGAAAAAGTTTTCCAATAAAGGACACATTATACTGCATTTGTGTTTTATTATTTCCATGGCAGCCAAGCTCTCCGCCTGAAGGACTGGTAAATTTACTACTTCCACATTTAATCCAGTTCTTCATCGAAGCAGAAAAATTCTATCAAATTCCACAGGGTTTCCAACTGTTACTCATACCTACATACCACCCCAAAGACTGCCCTGCCAAGAATAAAAGTTCTGCTCCCACCTGCGCCAAGAAGATCATGACCCTTCAAGACGTGCACTAGAATCCCCCACCTAAATGCTTGAAACTGCAAGAATTCACCATTACTCCTTGCTGCCAAGTGCCCAACCCGACGAGATATACTTAAGAAACAACTCCAACAACAACAACAAAAAAAACCCCCCTGCACAAGCGACTACATATGCTGCTATTACCAAGCTTCAAGCAGATACTACCAAGATTCTTCAAGCCACGCAAGCTGCATCTACCACTTCTTCGACAGCTCTTTCTGGCGACCCACCAAGATTCTTTACTCATCATGTATGCTCATGTGCAGAATGTAGCTGAACCTGGTTCCTTCAACACCACCATCAACGAACTCTTCAAGCTCAACAACATGCCTGGTTTCACATTCCCTGCATCTCCACCTTCCACAGAGATCATAAAATCCACTGCAAATGTCTCCAACATTACCGCTGCTCCACCGCTACCACACCTTCCTCCCGACACAGAGATGGACCAATCAGAGACCACTGGGGACGCCGACCGATTCCACCAAATGAGAGTTCCACAGTACCTGCTTCCACCTCAGTCACAACGGACCAATCAGACGCCTCACCTCAAACGTCTCAGCCGCAAGCCAAGAAGGTTAAAACACAAGAGCCTTGGGATGCATCCCTACGTACTACCGCCACTCCTTCACAAGAAGTCCATTGCTTGTCTGGTGTATACTTCTACACAACCAACCAGAATGAGAACGCAATGTACACTCCAGAAGTTATTCAACGCCTCCACAAAAAGGACAGTCAAGTTCACCTGCGAACTCAACTCAATCATTCACCACTGATCCCTGATCAACCTACTCTCAAAAAGTCACCGCTTTGTGGCACTCGACTACACCACAAGGAAGAAAATTCAGGACTCTCCAGAATGGGGCTGCCGAAGACCGTACCCTCACCTAGCAGGACTGTCAATGATCAATCATCGTGAAGGCAAGTTTCCCCAGCACTTTGCTGCCTGCTAAAGCTGGGGCGTTAGCTCCAAAAAGAACCCTGTAATTGCTGCCTCCGCCCTCCTATGCTGCTGAAGATGCTAAACGAGAAGATACTTCCACTTGGGGAGTCACCGCAAGACAGAAGAAGTCACCCTCTAACCGGAGGGCCCAAGAAACAACACAAGAAGAAGAGATGAACGACACCCCCCGCCCGGGAGGCCACCGCCGGGTCGCCATCTGGAGAAGACCCGAGCCGGAAGTACCGGCAAACCTGCAACAACAACAACTAGGTGGTATTGTTATAGGCCGGAGGGGTGGCATGGACCTGCTTCGCATGGGTCAGTAGGCCTGTTACAGCGTTCTTCTTTCTTATGTTCTTATGTGCTTACACACGTGTTTACACTCATGTGCTTACACACATGTACTTACACACGTGCTTACACACATGTTCTTACACACATGTGTTTACACACGTGTTTTACACACGTGTTTACACTCATGTGCTTACACACATGTGTTTGGTTTAGAAAGACACGTAAGCAAACACTATGACATATTTATTAGAAAACGTTTCGGTCCTGGGACCTTGATCACTTCTAACATACAGAGGTAGAAAGACATTATATATAGGCGGAGAGTGAGGTGTGAGTGACGCATGGTGACCTGAAAAATGCCATGTTGGGAAGAGGACGGGTAGACGATGAGATCATGTAACTCCTGTGTTGTTGGGTTGGTGGTGCTTAGCCTGCTTAAGTATCATGTATGCTAATGTTTTTGAAATTTTGTGGTTTCTAGTGCTACGTTCTATTGTGTCGGTGACGTCGATTAGTGAGGCTTCTAGGCACTGTAGGCGTCTGAGGTCTGGTTCAGTGAGAACGAGTTGTGCCTCATTCCAGTTCATCAAATGCTCCGTGGAGTCTCTGTGGAGTCTCTATGTCCTGTGGTGTTATGGTCACCAGTAGATCTTTCTCCTTGAGTGAGGTTTGCAGTCTTTGTCCACCTAGCCTATGCTCTGTCTGCGGTCTTCTTTGTCCTTCCCCAAACTTCATGACTACATTTGGCAGGGTTAAATTCGAGAAGCCAGTTGCTGGACCACGTGTCCAGCCTGTCCAGGTCTCTTTGTAGTCCTGCCTCCCGTCACAGGCGTTCCACTGTGATACCTCTTCACGTTACATGAATCGTTGTTGCCTCCCTGTTAGATATTCTCTGATCCATTGCAGTGCCCTCCCTGTTATACACGCCTGATCCTCCAGCTTCTGCACTAATCTCTTGTGAGGAACTGTGTCGAAGGCCTTCCTGCAGTCCAGGAAAATGCAATCATCCTACCCCTCTCTCTCGTGTCTTACTTCTGTTACCTTGTCATAAAACTCCAGAAGGTTTGTTACACAGGATTTGCTTTCCATGAATCCATGCTGGTTGTCATTTATAATCTTGTTCCGTTACAGGTGCTCCACCACTCTCCTCCTGATAATCTTCACCATTGTGTGTGTGTGTGTGTTCTTGTAGGGGTCGATTCATAGCTCCTTGCCCTGCCTCTTTGCTGGTCACTACTAGGTCCACTCCCTTCTCCATGAGCTTTATCGAACCTGTTCTTTAGCTGTGTGTGAATCCTGCCTCCAATATATCACTCTTCAGATTGTTCCACTTCCTGACAACTCTATGACTGAAGCAATACTCCTAATTTTCCTGTGGACTCATCTGGTTTTCAACTTCCGGGGTTGGGGCTTTGTT